>JAODIE010000006.1:813845-870305 GCA_027575565.1 Diploeciton nevermanni
TAATGTAGGTAATAATAATCTCGTCATAATGAACGTATCACATGCGCAAATGTGTTCATATATACAGTGTGAAATACAGTGTTAACGTGTAAATTAATGTGTCGTTTGAGCAAATAATATGCAATTACAGATGGAATTATGCGCCTGTATTTCGTACCGCCGCCCCAACTAAAGCGCCGCGGGAGTTTGTTCTGTTATATATAAAAATATTCTTCAAAGCTACCAACATTAATCAGCTTTATAATTGATTCTAGAAAGACACACGGTTCACGTGGAAACTTACCAACGAGTAGAAATGAATATAGCACCTCAAGCATTTTTGAGGTCAGCAAAAAATTGGTTTCATAGTAAATTGGCAAGTACAGTATTTGGATTGTTTCCGTCAACAATATCGTGTAGGTGAAGACACACGCTTCAAACACGAGTGGGTAACGAACACAACACGTGATAAATATCCTATCATCTGTTTCGATTTGTATCGTTGAAGTCAGTTATATATAAAATGGCAATAAATATAATATGCATGATTGTGTTATCTATATATAGAAATTGCGCATCCATATTCGGATGATCTGCCTATTGCAGCGCAGCACAACCATTGCGCCAGAATTAAAATCTAATCGATGCAAATCTTATGGCAATAGTTTTTCATTCGATTCAATCAGTGGCATCACTATCTACTTCATACACCTTCTTTTCTCAAAGTAAAGACTAGATTGACGCGAATTGCCTCAATTGACCATGGTATCTACCTAGTACATAACTAACATTTTCACAATATTATTACTCAGGTGAATTAAGAACTTATATACAAGTCTCATACAATTTGAACGATCTGCAATTGTCAACAACACTCATGATTCATCAATGTCTAGGTGTGAATGTTATTGTTTTTCATACGCGCATCGTCGTAATTACCTATTTCCAAACTACTGAGGCTGCTTAGCGATGTATAGGAATTGTTGACAATATGTGGCGCTTCATTGAACTCGTCCAACTCTTCTGTATCAGCTGCAGACGTACCGGCAAGGAGGAAGTACTGCTCTGACCGTGTTGGCCATAATAAATGCGCCATCACACAATATGCCACACAATCGGCGGAATATGTGATCCCTAGTAGCAGCTTAAAGCGCCATAGTGCTGACACGTGCAATGCGATTAACGCAAGAATGGGTAGATAGATGAACCATACTAGACTGGACGCGCCAAAATGCAGGAGAAAGTTGAGCTTCTGCGTATTGTGTTCATACAACATTGTTGTGCGCAGTTCGTACAGGAACCAGATCATTATCAGAGATCGAAATACAATTATTAACCATCCTGGCCATGTTTGATATTCGTCAATGTCTTCTATTATATCAACCTCCGTCTGAAATAGAAAAATTTACATCAATCAAAACAAATGATGTAAACCAAACAAGTCTAATTATTTCCTCATTATATCTCTAATTTATATACCACAATTAGGTTGAAGGCGATAGATATGAAATTTTCACATAATAATTTACATCTTTAAATCGTAGGCAGAGGAGGTTTATTGATATTTTGATTCTAAAGCAGTACAAAATCGGAAACCTAAGCACTTCTTTTTGAAAATCATATTTTGAGTAATAAAACAAATTTAATCGCAGCATTTTAATAAACAAAATTTGACTTTGAGTGGAAGAAATAATAAGAAGTTTTGTTGTAAAATTCCACTCCTTAGGGTTAGAAAGAAGCATTAAAATTAAAAAGTATGAACTTCCTTTTAGAAAGTAGTTACAATAGAAAAAAAAAAAAAAAAAAGAAAGTCACAGTAATGGTTGCACCAAGTAATGCACAAATGTTGCTATTATTAATTCAATGGAGGCAAATTAATGCTAAAGTAAACAATAACATTGTTATGAAGCGAGTGAAGCAGTTAGTTTACTATTTTGCTTGTAAATTAAATGCATTACCCAGTTAATTTAATCATATCGATTTTCTCCTTAATAAAAAGAAAAGAAAGAATCACTTTAATTGTTTACAGCAATAGAACGAAGAAATCATTTCTCCGGCGCTCGCTAGCAATTCTTATCATATGCCTATCAAAGCATAACTTGTTTTCATTCCATTCACTTCATAACAAACACAACTGTTTGATGACAACTAGCAAGAAAACATTAATATCAAAAATTAAATAAATAACTGCCTATAAAAATAAATTGCAAATACTATTTTTAACAAGGAAAATACTGATAAGCAACCAAAAGAAAATTGCAATATTTATACATAATTGCAATTATACAATACAAAACATTACAGAGAAATACTTACCAAATTCCAAACATACAATAAAATGTGAACCACACCATAACACAACCAAATTGCAAAAACTAATGGTTTCCAAGTTAGTTCCAATCTTGTTACAGCCCATCCTTTGGCCAACAGTAATAAGAGTAACATAAATGAAGTCTGCAATCAGAAATAACATATAATATTGTTTTTCTAATAAATAAATATATATAAAAAAAACATACCCTTGCTAAAATATCAAATATGTCTCCTGCCATTGCTAATTTTTGATATCCCACCCCATCCAAAGAGAACTTGAGTGTGTGAATCATAATAAAGCATAATGCAATAAAATCCAGCAAAAGACTGGCAGTAAACAACTTGGTAACAGGATGTTTTTGTATCCTTACAGCATACAACTGCAAGGGCACTAACACCATATAGCACAGCCAAAAGAGGAAGTATAACTCTAATGTATTCTGTCTATCAAATGAAAATTGATAAGACAGTGTGCTGAATGATGAAACATTTGGATTGCCATTAACCAGCCACAGATCATACTCAAGTTCAATATTGGTGGGGAAATCAAAATGATTCCATTCACATGTTGTTTTGTTCTGATAGCATGCCACAAAGGAAACATACCAGAAAGAAGGTTGTTTCATATCCTGTATCACATATGTCAACTGATAGTTTTTCACCACATTCCATGCAGTATCTTCACCAACACAAAGCTTCCCCTTAGGACATGGCACTTCCCTAAGGTAGTCATTACCATCAGATAAGCATGTTGGATCAAATGCTTTGGTCTTCAACTGAGTAAACATTCGCTTGCAAGCCTCTGATTTGTTAAACAAAACATGATTCTTGTAGTACTCTAGGAAGTAGGATCTCCCTAATACTGCAAAGGTTACTGGCACAGGAAAGTGGTATCTTGACGTTATATTGCCAAAAATATAGCCGTGAGTGTTTTCTCGCAGGTGCAGGTCAGTTTTCTGGAAACCGAACTTGACGAGAAACTTGAAGAAATCATTACTTCGGAATGTGCCTGTAAGATGCGTTGTCTGATTGAGGCTTATTCGGAGGGTCAGCAGACACAGCACTAAAAACCAATGATGCTTGTGCATCTTGTTGCACAAGCGACGTTTTTCATAGATGATTGTAGAGTTTGTAGAGCAGCAGGTTATGTGTGCCAAGGATCGCAAGGAACTGCTTCACATTCACTCTCATTCACCGCAACAAAATCAACTGCGTCAACTCCCGCAAAAAAAAATGTAAATTGTAGCTAAGGTATTTAAAACAACATGCCGTGTATGTGAACTACACAACACAGCTAAATCACAATAAATTTTAGACAAGCACTGAATTCACGGTTCCCACTATGTCCTACTACCGCTGCTTTTGACACCTGTCTTACAAATTCTAAATAGCTGCATGCCCTCATTATCACAGAGGCGATACACGCGCATTAGAAAAAAAGAATATTGGAAACATTGAAAAAATATTGTTCAGCTCGTTCGTCATTGGTTTATCCATCTTTCCTTAGCTCTCGTGATCAAAGTAGGACTCATTTCATTCAGATCATTGTTGAATCTCTTAATGATCCTTGATGATTGGCTAAAATAATACAAATGACACTGAACTGCGCATTCATCGATTTTAATAAAACTTCAGAAATTTATTAATGGATTATTCGCAAAACATTTAGTTCGGATTTTTACAAGTAGTAAAACAAAATATTAAATAAAGCATGTTTAAATATTACAGATTTCTGTTTCTGTTCTATTTCAAAATCAATGGACTGATCTTGACAACTAGGTAGCGCGTGAGGTAAAAATTTAGGTACAGTTTACTAGAGGACACGTAATGTACCTATACACGTAATGTTTTGGAATTAAAACAATTTGTATGACTAACAATTTAAGCGTTATGAAATTAAATTAATTTCATTGCATAGAACTAGATTCCGTTACTGCTTAAACCAGTCAATGGATAGATGACCTAATTAGGGTTTTATGTGTTTTTGTTCTTTAGAACTGTTATGATGAAAGGGAAAATAAAAATATTTGAGTTAACTTTTGAATATAAAAAGTTATTCTAAGTTTTATTTGAAATGAACCATTTTCCTATTTGATTGCATTTAACCTCGTACCAAATCAATTTCTAATTAATAATTAAATACAAGCAATACTATAAACTACAAAAAATACACTTTATTACTAATTGATGAAGGAACTCCTTGGACATAAAAAGGTTTTATTGTTCTCTCTCTAAATATTTACTTTTCTTAAAGTAATTAATTTATCTAAAAAAGGATAGTTCTATATCTGTTGATGTCTCACTAAATATTTTTTGATATCTGAAGTCTATGAGTACAACTGAGCAATAATCATGTGCTTTCTAAACTTATGTATTAAACGGGCACTCAGTCCAAATTTGTGACTCTGTCTTGCCCGTGTGACTAAATCAACCCTAATAACATCTTTGGGACGGCGCCGAATTTTAAGGTTTGCGCTGCTCATTCTGCTATACACGGTCCCGAATGTGTTAATAAGTTGACCAATTTGGACTTAGTCGTGATTACTTACAATATTCTACATTTGTACGCGACTTCGAGGTGTCCTGGTTCTGAGAAAGAATACCTTATACAAATATAAAATCGGAACATTCGAAAGCAAGGAGAGCATACTCGCTATGTTATCTCTAGTCCGCCATCCAAATAAGTTCATAGGGCTAAACAACAACAACCTTCGCCAAGAGCAGGGTGATTATACTTTACAGGGCCTGCATAACCCTAGCGACGAAAGGCCAGCGACAAATTTTGTCCATAAGATCTTTTGGTATTTTTTTGCATAAGTCTAAAAAGTCATAAAAGAAACTAGGTGATTCGTTATGATACCTAAATTTTATATTATATTAATATAATTTTAATTATATTATATTAGCAAAAATAAAATTCAAGCTTGTCAAAAGAATGCATATAGTTTCCGGTTGTGGATGTGTTGGTCCACAATTAAATCGCAACCTTCACGACTAGCTCTTGTCTCACGCGCAACTGAACAGTTCAGCTGTACATCCAAATACCTCGGCCTGTAAAAGGTCGCCTCAATTAAGAGGATTTTGAATATGGATGAACGACTAGGTGACTCTTATATGATTGAGACTGAGAGACTTTTTTATTGTGATTGACTAAACCCCGGAACTATGTGAATGAGAACTCTATTTGAGACTATAATTTTAGAACTCCAGTAGAACTAAATTTTTATATGTGACTCAAGAGAGCTGACTTTTATATAATTTGTCAAACCTGGACATTACCTATGCATGGCCGTCTGGACCGATTCTAAGAAAACAAAGTAAGAAAGGTAATGTCAGGCTCTCTAGATTAACTCAAAATCCAAAACTAATGCCGGTGACACCCAGCTCCCTAGACCAATCGTAATAATCAATTACGATCGGTAACAATTTCAATACAACACTTACTAAAAATCACTTCTTTAGTAAAACACCGAAAACGTTTTATTCCGACCTATTGTAACGTCTAGGTATCTGTTGCGCGGGAGACGCGACTAAATTATCCGAAACACCTCGGCCTACAAAAGGCCGCTCAAATCCTTAATTAAGAGAGGATTTTTAAGAGATTCGAGTATTCTATTCTGAACCTATATTAAATCAATTTTATATTTAAAACCTAAAAACTAGTCGCAAGACAGTTTCGTAACTGATTGAGCTCTGACTGAGACTCGACTAAGACTTAATTGAGACTCTTATAGAGATTAACTTTTATATTTTTCTCGGCTTGGACGTTACCTATGTGCGGCACACTGGACCGCTTTTAAGAAACAAAGCACAAACGGTATGGTCCAGCCGCTCTAGATTAAGTTAAGAGCTTAAGACTAGCGCCGGTGAGTATCGGATCGCAGTTTTTTTTTTAGAGATAACCATATGTTATCGGCTTCTGATATACTGAAGAAACCGAAAAAGTTTTTTAAGTGAATATTAGTATATAGTAAGCTTTTATCAATATAATGAATATTAAACACTTTGTAACTACACTCAACGATACTCTGTTCATCTTTACTAATGCGGCATGTGTTGACATCTGTAGTTTCAACGGTCTTCTATTTCAAGTCCCAATTTCATCGTATCTAATTTATGACCCCCTTTCATGTTTTGTCCCTGCTTGATATATCACAATGAAACCGATTTGCATTTGCCCCAACCTATTGATGGCTCTTTTTTCAAAAAACAAGGAGAAACTAATTTAAATCATATGACTAATAGATATGTGGTTTATATTTGTAGGAAATTCAAAAAGGTTTTATTTGCCGAAAAGAAATGTTTAAATCGTGCGGTTCCAGCCTTTCTTTATAAACTTTACGGTTTACCAAATCGTCAAGCTTCTTCACATCAAGATGCTATATTTCTGAACGATGTGTATCTAATAAGTAAAAGTGACTCCAGAAGTCTCTATAGTAAAATGTTAATTATTATTTATCTTCTTCCTCCTTACTCTTTCTATTTTGCTTGTTATGAAATATAGATAGTACACTAATGATGTATCGTTTTCCCATTTTCCACCTGATCCGCTTCAGCCAATCCTGAAGCACAAGTCTTCAGTTGTCAGTTTTGCGACAGTTGGACTCGTTTAGCGCAACATAAATGAATGTTTCTATTCCGACTTTGATTCGTAATGCACTCACACTTCATTCTAATCTTTTTCGAAACTAAGACTAGGAATTAAATGGGGCCATTGATTATTAAATTTTATTTATCTGCAAACTGGAATGTCACCACTACAGCAGCTAAAATTCTTTATGCAACTCAAATCGTATACCTTCATGAAAGTAAAAAAAAAAAAATAATATTTCCTATAATACATGGTCTTTTTTACAAAAGTGTGGATCACCAATAATTCCAACAATATTGACAAATTGTGCAATATCCATTATTTAGGTGTCTTTAAGGTAATATCATTAATAAAACAGTAGAAATTAGTGTAAGACTTAAGTATACATCTTTAAATAATACAAATACAGTATGTAAATATTATATAAAACAATAGTTTTGCACATTATAATCATATTATCGAATCTGACTCTCTTGAGTACGCTAACCAAGTAGAATGAACCCTGTTGGTATGTTGACATTACTATCAGCCGGCTCGCGTGCCCAGCTTATTTAGCACATTAATTCCTTGCTCTTCGTATTCGTGTTTCCATAGCCAGAATTCGTCACGATCTTTCATCACCTCCGCAAGAACCGCGCCACCAATGAAGACCATGTCTTTACGTCTAGGAGGATCCTCTATACGAATTTTAAACTTGTTCAATTTATCAATATCATTTTTAAGCACCCGCTCGAGATACAATTGTTTTATCTCACGCTCGAGACGAGATGGTAAACCAGGATACATCGTAGAACCGCCCGATAAAACAATGTGCTTGTAGAGTTCTGATCGCATGTCAATATCAGCAGACTGAAAATCACCAATATAAAACATCCCTATTTATAAAAGTAGTGGTCAAAAATATTTACTTGAATTGTAGAGAAGACCAGCTCAGCGATGCCTTGCCCTTCTACGTTAATTAAATGCGGTTGGAATAGTGCCTCTGGCGCTTCGAACCGTTCGCCCCCAACTTTTATCACCCTGCCGTCCGGCAAAGTGTAGGGCTCAACGAGAACAGTTGTCTGCAGCGCTAGACGCTGTTCAGTCTCAATATCGTAGCCAATGTAGCATAACTTTTCCTTCAACATTCGCACTGTTTCAAAGTCAGCCGAATGATTGAAAGCATATCCCCTGAGCAATAATAACTTAATTAGGTAACGTGTAATATCGCGGCCAGCAATGTCTAGGCGGCGTGTCAAATGTGGCAAGGCAAATTCTTCATATACGGGACAGATGTGTGTGACGCCATCCCCAGAATCCACTACAACACCAGACAATAAACCCTGGAAATTCAAATATAATTGTACATGAACAAAGTAGAGAGGACAAAATATGAAATTACTATCCGGAAATATTCTCTACCTGCGCATATAACGTAAGCACTGCTTGAATTGCAATGTAACTTCCAGCAAAACCATATCTTTCAAACATAACTTCAATCATTTTCGCCCGATTGCTGAGTGGATTCATTGGTGGTTCCGTTAATAGAATCTAAAAAATAAATGTGTAACTTAAATAAACTAACTTGGCTATGACAATTTCCAATTGTTATATAATAGAAAAAGACTAAGCGTGTGTATAATACATTTTTGAAGTTCTATTCTCGAACTGGTCGCTCATTCACCTGTGAATGTTAAACTAAATACAAGAGTTGAAGTCACAATTCGTCATTATTCTTATCCCTTCTTATACCCGTTTCGTTGTGTTTGACTGAAAGCATACTGTTACGCTCAGACACCGTACTCGACGTTTTTCTCTTCAGTTATAACTACAACACCACCCACCCAAGAGTTGAAACGATTCGAACTGGCAACCGCCTGGCTGACTCGTAAAACCGTGAACCAGCGCGCTGCCAAGTATGTTGCGGAGGCGGTTTAAAAAATAGAAATGTTTATATATTTTATGTTTTTCCCTTTCTACCTAGGAGAATTATGATAACTGTGTATTTATTGGAGTCTTCCTCATCAAGTCCATTTCTACTTACTTTTGTTTCTTTTGGATCCAAATTCATTTTCTTAGGACCAAATGTATAATCCCAGACATGACGCATATCTTCCCAATTCCGTACAACTCCATTTTCCATTGGATAATTCACTTCCAGAAGTGATCTTAAAACTGAAGCCTCATCACCAACCATCAAATCCTAAACAATACATAACGTTAGTAAATGTATTTACACATTCAGCATATTAGTAATTCAAATATACACCATCCATACATAAAAAAACTTTAGTTTACTTACAGGAAGTGCACTTGCCACTCCCTTATATGCATGAAAAATTGAATTAATCCATATTAGTAACAAATAACCACCCACAATATTAGAATTAGTCTATTTCCACAGTTAATCATTATACCAACAGACAAAGAATAAATTACCAAAACTACTGATAACTACTTGATTGATTACATGACACTAATAAAAGAAAGGGAATCCTTACATCAACATGTAATTCCTATAACAAGTAAAAGTTGTATAATAGCATCTATACTTTAAAAAAAATTATAATTTAATTGAGAGGAAAGTTTTTAACCTGGTTTAAAATAAATATAATTAAAATAAGTATTATAAACCAACACCCTGATAAGATATATGATATTGATGACAATGTCAGAATGAGACACAAAATGTTTTCCTGATAAGAATTTGATTACTTACTTTAACTTCAATGTCACCAATTTTATTCACAGCTCGAATAATAGGCCTTCCAACCATAGATGGGAAAATATGTGCTGGAAAATTGCTTCCAGCATATCCACATTTTACAAACTAAAAACAAATAAATGCACCCTGTAATAAACGTTTATTCAAACCATTTGCAGGCAATTGTTTTTAGTCATAAACATGACCGCAAGGTTATGTTGCGAATCATTTATATTTAACAAGTAATCATAAACTTACGCCGGTTCCGTTATCACACACAATTACTTTTCTTCCTTGACTATCCATTGTCTAATAATTAATAAAAACAATTTCCTAAATACTAGTACAGCTTGGCCCGATGCTATTTATCGGCGATTCACTAAACTAAACAACCGTACCACACCTAAAGAAAACTCCGGTGGATGTGGCTGTCAAACATTCGTTTATCCAAGATTAAATTTGACAGATTTGACATAAGGCAGAATAAGCAAATACATAGTGGAGCGCACTGTTACCCCTGTCAGTATCGACCGGCACCGTACTCTACTACTAATATACTGCACCTATTGGGATAGGATTCGTCGGTGAAAATATATATTATTGAATACACTCTCACCAAGCTTCGAACCCGTGTCCCCCGCCTTTACGCCACGTTGCGAGCAGATTAACTTTAAATAACCCACTACATTCAACTATTATAACGGCAGTAACCATTTAATAATTCTATCCCTTAAATTAATCAAATTACAATTTTATGTGAAATATTTTTTCAAGTAAATAAGACTAAGCCTTTAATTCATTTGTTTATCATGGTTATCATGCATAGATTTAGCCTGTGATAAAAATGCCAAATGTCCTTTAGGACATCTATTTGCATAATGTCCTTTATTACCACATTTGTAACAAGTAACATCTTCCAGCTTCTTAGGTGGCATTCGCTGATATTGAGATTGACCATCCTGATTACCTCCAAGACCATCATTCATATGATGTTGTCCATCATTGCCCATTTTGCTGCAATGAATTGCCTTATGTCCATGTTCCCCACAAAAATGGCAAATGATAACAGGGGGCTTTTTCATATCTTTCATATTCTGATCTGGTGGTGCAGGTAGCTCAAACCTGGGATGCATGTATTTACATTCAGGACCATCAGGGCAAAATCCAGCAATATAATTCGTGCATAAAACACGTCTAACGTGACGATGCCTACAATGTGGGCCATGCCTGCAAAATCCCCTATCATACCATGGACAATCCTTTATTTTACTCTCTGGATCAATGTGAAGGAATGGACATTCCTTGTTGTGACAAGCATTAAAACGGGAATAGAAATAACATTCTGGCATTTTTGTCATGTCATATTCATGTAGAAATTCACATTGATCACCTTTTTTGCACAACCCCCTTAACCAATGTTTGCAAACAATTGTTCTGTCTCCCCGCACATGCCTGAAAGGACAAACAGGGCCCTTTTGACATCCCATTGGAGAGGAGTAAAACTGACATACAGCAGCTATAGACTCTGTAATTTATAATTGCATTTTTATGCCTCTTTGGGTATGTTAAATATTTGTACTCACTGTCCATCCCAGAAAATGGCAATGGTAATGCACCAAACTGCTCATCCAGAGCTACCTCTATATCAAACCTAAAGTTATCTACATTCGCAACAATACACTCCATTTTAATAAATATTAATGGTAAATTAAGTTATAAAAAATTATTTACAGCAAATAGTTCTTTTACAACCTAACTTATTTATTCTATATTTTAAAACTAACACGGTCAACACTCTCGTCGTCAAAATATTAAGGTTAGAAACTCGTATTTTTTCTTTATAATTTATAAAGTCGGCTTTTATCGTCTAAGGTCGTTTATTTTCGATATAAATGTTCAAAACTTTTATATTTAAAAGTTATCATCATTTATTGAACTACCAAAAAAATATTAAATTTTTAAATATTTTTTTGTATCCAAATTCAAATATATATCGTGGAAACCATTTAAAGCAAGCTTTACGCGCTACATACCTCAACAACATTATAGAAAAACTGATCAAATAATTAAATGTTTAAAACTTTGGTCATATTATTTTTGTTTTATAATAATATTAATTAAGTATATGTTTAATAGTATTAATTGCAAATTGCATAAAATAAGCAAATAAGATTTTCAAAATTAAATTCAAAAAATTTGACTTCCTTGCAGTGAGAGTAAAATGTGACATAACTGCGGTCGCCATTTTAAGTGTGCTTGCTTTACCATCAGTCGGCAGATTTCAGCGGGTTCGGTCTTGTATCTAAAAGGCTTTACGTAATATAGCCAAGATGACTGCTTGGAGGGCTGCTGGTCTTAAGTATGTATGCGAAACCTTTAATAAATTCTTTCATCATATAATTAATAGTATTATGTGTCTTCTGGATTCACTTGTTTTTAAGTTTACTTCACATGAGTTTCACTACATTTTATCATTGGAAATATATCTATAAGAATCACCAATTTATTCAGTTGTAAACAATTTTTAGTTACATCAATTACTCAACAATCGCCGCGCGCATGTTGAGGGAAGCTCTGAAACCTGAATTCAGGGCTGAAGCATCAAAGCGAGGATCTTCTGTCATCAAAATCACACCTTGGGTTGATGGCAAACCAGAAAGTAAGTAATACATACATTATTTATTTTAAATAGGGTATAATAACAAAAATATTTCATTGAAATTCTTATTTTTTATTATTAGAGGGAGAATAAATTCATTGTAAGTCATGTTTTAAGAGAGTGAGTTTTCAATGATATAACAGTGTTTTGATTTTGATTGATGGTACTAATTTGTTTGAATTGTAACAATTTCATATTCTATTAGTACTAATTTTTCAATGTTATGATTTTCAGAATCAGCATAAATCCTCCACCTTAGATTATAGGATTTCAAATGATGGGTAGATAATTACAAAATAAATGTTACTAAATTACTGATTACACCAAAGTTATTGTTATCATTACAAAGGCATTCCTTTATCATCTAACAAATGAGCAGACTCAACTTCCTTAGCTCCATCCCCAGATTCAGTACAAATAATGTACTTTAATGCATTAGCTTCAAACATCGAGACATCTAAACCAACTGGGAAGCTGCCTTTAGAAATTTTTATCCCTCTATAATACGCGCTCTCTGGCTGCTTAGTAGGGAAGCATTGATTAATAACAGCTAAAACTTCACTGACGTCTTCTTCCAATAGAAATAAACAAGCGTTTGGGCCCGCATCAAATGTATATGCTACTTTGTTACATCCCTTGAACGCATTGTAAGAATGTATCATATTTATCACTGCATGAGAAATATCATTCAAATAGACGCAGGGTGGATAGGTATCCAAGCAAACAGCGTGAAACTGATTCGAATCTTTCATGGTTAGCTCCGCAAATTTTTGAAAATTTTTCATTTGAATCGCGATTTTCATGTCTTCGATACGCTGCGGTACAATTTCGGCAGCGCGATGTTTTAAAAACTCAGAAGTTAAAACACTTTGTTTCATACCCGATGTAGAACTATACTTTTTTCTGGAGTCATTTATGACTAACACGAGAATACGAATTTCTGGCCAATGAAGATGATCGTGTAGTTGGGTCGCTAAGGAGTCATTTCCAGAGTTCTCTTTGCCTTTATGCCATTGCACCCACCCAGAATGAATACTTCTACATGCACTACCGGAACCCTGCCTAGCAATTGCAGATAAGTCCGCAGTAACGTTGTAGATTGTTGCCAGCGCTTTCACCAAACAAGCGTAGCCAGCTGCAGATGATGCCAGTCCTGCAGCGGTTGGGAAGTTATTTTCGGAACAAATGCGTATGTGGTATGATAAGATATCAGTTTCTTTCGAAAGACGTTTGACTAAAATGTAAATGTATGTTAATATGCTTGTTTTCAAAGGATTTCAACTTTATAAATGTATTACTTTCATTCAAACAGTTTTGAAATCTTTTGTTGTCCATTGATTGTTCGACGCCATTCAACCAGAACTGGGATTCTGTGATGTCCGGACTTATAGCGATTGTCGTTTTCGCGTTCATCTGAAAGTATAATTATTTTCAGTAAATTTACAGCTATAAATAACAGTGTACTTACATGCTCCATTGAGAGTGTGCAACTTATGGAGTCATTTATTGGAAGGATTAATTCTTCATTTCTCTTACCCCCTGGATAAAACAAAAACATTTAATACAAAGCGCTTCTCACGTTTTCTAATTGCAGAACATTAATTTAAAACATTGAAAAAAAAATTAAACTCATTTCAAAACAAGCAGTATTTTTAGAAATATACTATGAATCATAACTTATCAAATAACATACAATATTTAATAACAGCCATGTTAACAGGTGCAATACAGGTGATGACTTTCATTTTTATTTATTGTTCACTTGTTTCAAATGCGACGTTCGTTGATCATCTGCCTCCGTAGAAAGTTGGGACGTGACTGCGGTTGGGTGCGTGGATTTTACGTGTCAACCGTTGTTAAAGTATATCATCGTGTACGTTAAAACATGAGCGGAAGAGATCAAATTTAAGAATTACTTTTCATCGTTTTTAGATTTTCTTGCTTAAAATAGTAACCTCAAAACAAATCTGTTTCTCGCGGAGTCCTTTATCAAGCTCTCTAACGCGATTTTTATTAGTATGACATTACGACCTAATCCTCCTTGAAACCTAGGCTAATTATTACGCTTGTGTTCATTAAAAAACACTTTAGACGCACGCTCACGACGCCTAGCCTGCATACAATGTTTTGAAGTATCCCAAATCTCACGTCCCCGTCTTGACATAAGTCACATTTTCCTCTTATCTTAACAGATAAATACTTGAAATTCAGTTCTATCGCGGTATCACGAATGGTGGCCCAGTTCGCGTACGACGAGTGCCAGTAGTGCAGATTGCTGCGATCACCTGCGATGGAAATGGAGCAATTGCACTGGAAAATGATGCACATCCACTAAACAATCCAATTAGAACCTGCAAGCGGGCGCAATTCTGAGAGACGGCGGACTTCTAATGATAGCCAAGGGCATTCAAGGGCCCTCTTGATGAATATTTATCAGACGTCCACACAGCAATTTTAAATTCGTCTGGAGCTTGATCTATGGCTGGAATTAGTTGGTATGGTAGCTGGTCTTTGTTATGTCATTCATGCATGCACTACATTATATGCATTATATACAAAGTGCACTTTAAATTTTTTTTGGGAATTCTATAATTGCTCTTTTTAGGTATCAGAATGCAAACAGTAATGGCCCTCTCAATGAACACTACTTGATTGATCACATACCACTTTATTCTCTAGCTGATGTGCAACTTCGGTTTCTATGTCCCAATGATTTGGATGAAGTTCGAACACTTTGTCAGGACTGGTTTCCAATTGAATATCCTATATCTTGGTATGAGGAAATTACAGCTGGGACAAGGTATGTAATATATTGTCAAAATTTATTTATATTTTATTTCATATGTTAAAAATGGTAGATCACATCTTAAAGTCACAATATTATTGGTGATTGTTGCAGGTTCTATGCACTTGCAGCAACATATAATCAAATAATTATTGGCTTAATTGTGGCTGAAATCAAACCATATGCATCACTCAATACTGAAGATCAGGGATTCCTTGCCAGTTCTTTTTTGAAGCACAGTGATGTTGCTTACATCCTGTCTCTGGGCGTTGCCAAACAATACCGACGAAATGGAATTGCCTCGTTACTACTTAATTCACTTATCAATCATCTTTCATCTAATGATAGAAACAAAATAAAGGCCATATTTTTACATGTACTCACCACCAACTCAGCTGCCATCATGTTCTATGAAAGTAAAAAGTGAGTCCATATCAAATATTTATGTATTGATTAACTTAATTATTTATATTGTAGATTTAAACTACATTGTTTCCTGCCATATTACTATTCAATTAAAGGTAGATGTAATGATGGATTCACATATGTTTTATATATTAATGGAGGGCATTCACCATGGACATTAATATATCCTTCTAAGCAATTTAATTTGTTTTCCCAGTTAATTGAAATGATTTAATTTTATTTATATTTAGGTCATACTAAAAGTATTTTTCCTTAATAATGCTTACTGATTATGTAAGGTATTTTTGCAAAAACATACTTTTAGGAGGTGGCGTGTTTCCATGGCTCTTGAGTTCGTTTTCAAGATTCATGTATTGGATGTGGTGGTCTCGGAAGATTCAACAGCATCCCGATGTGGACTAGTCATTTATTCACAACATGCTCACATACAGCGACAGCCGAAACCAATTATTCATTGTACGACTATGCGTATTATCGTTTCGTTGCAATGAATTCGAACATTTACGATGGCTATGCCATCCTAGCACATAATGTACATAGTTTCCTAAATTTTTCACAGGATATAACGTAAATTAAGTCTGAAGCAGGTTGGTAAGCGGGCTATAAAGAAGTATTATTTAGTTAGAGCAAGCTAACAAAGAGGAAATTATTGTTTTATACGTAGCAAATATTTATGCGTATATATTTTGGGTTTACGGAGTTTTTACCTTTACTTTGTTTTTTTTTTTTCACATCACGAATTTTTCTTTTATAATAGGTGTTTATATTTCCTAGTAAGGGTAACAAAAAAGCTGGAGTCGCAGACTTCTTAGGTAATGACGGTTATGCCAATGTATTAGTTCAACTATCACAGGTTACTCTAGTCATACACATTAGCAACTGTTTGAATTGTTCAGTGGATACGCTATGCGCACAGGTTTTTAATTTTATTTAGACTGTTTTTTATTTTGTTAATATATACAATTAGTCTTGACACCAAATTATATTCAGAATTAGTATTTCATTATGGAATAAATATTTGTAAATACCGATTTGTTTGCATAAATGGAAAGTTAATATATATATAAGATTAAATCGCAAGTTTATCAACATAATGTTATTTACTCTTTAAATTCAGTATGTACGGTGCGTATACAATGCGCTGGATAGTCATATTGTCAGGCGAAGCACCCAAACAGACCATATTTTGGTAAAATGTTAAATCTCTTGAGTTTGTACTTTCTTGTACTTGTTCTTGATCTTTCTACTGGTTTCTATTTTATCTGTAACAAGAGTTTTCTTCAATAAGTATCTTATAAAAGTATATAATATAAAAGAGGTTGAGATTGATGGCGATGGTAATTGATTTAAAATACATTATGTAGATAAGACCTCACTATACACTTACTATAATTCACTTAATAGAACGTTTTCGGCATCTTGCTTTCTTCAGTATAAGTGTTATTTACGATTGTTTCTGATTTATATAGTTTTTGAATTACTGAAGAAGGCAACATGCGGAAAACGTTTTAATAAGTAAATTCTAGTAAGTGTTAAAGTGAAATCTTATCAACATAATGAATTTGAAACACTTCGCAACCACAATCAACAAATGATTTAAAATACTTCGTTTGGTTTTGTGTGATTCTGTTCGTATCATTCGTGTAGTATATTCGGGGTACATCGGCTTCAAGAGTCAAGAATTCATGTCGTTCATGTTTACAATGTCAAACAAAAACAAACGAAGTTCGCTAAATATTGAGTTGGTCTAAATCTAAATAAATTCATAATGAATAGTAAGGCGGAAACATGGCGTACAATACAAAATACATTTCCTATTCTTTGCGACTCATATTCTTTGGTAAGTTTTCTTTGGAATCTTTTCAAAATATGTAACCTAAAAATAAATATATTTGTTCGCTTTCATAAACAGCCTTTTAGTAAAGCTTCTGAAGCAAATATATCAACTTTGGCAAATAGTCTGGACTACATTACATTTGAGACAATCCAGAATTTAGTAATAAATCGAATTGAGAAGCATGTTAGAGAAATAGTGGTTCCAGAGTTTTGGAATTACTTTAAACTGCACCAATCAGAAGGAGATGGTTTTAAAAATTTTTACTGTGCAGTTGAGCTTTTGTGTGAATATTATATGCAATTCCAAGTTTTAGCAAATAATATAGATCAAATTCGAACTAAGATTGATTTTAAAAAAACAGTATATCAAAAAGAAACTGTTGAAGATGCATTAGAAACTGTTTTTAAAGCATTGCTGTTTGCACAGATGCCTTTATATTACAAATTTACTGTACAAAGTTTTTATGAAACTGCTCTGAAGATCAAGGAGAATGGACCATGTATGGTAGATAATTCATGTATTATTTGCTTACAAGAAACTTGTCTTTGTTTGCAATCTTTCTATGAAACAAATGAGTGAGTAATTAAAAAAGAAACTATTATTGAATGTAATTATGAAGTGTTTAATATTCATTATGTTGATAAAAGTTTACTATACAAGAATCTATCTAGAATATCTAAGGCAACATGCCGAAAACGTTTTATCACTTGAATATTAGTAAGTGAATTTTATACTGAACTTTTATCAACATAATTAAAAAATAATGATTATGTTTTAATGTATAAAAACCTTAATTGTAGGAAGTTGCATATATTGGACCTTGTTGAACCATTAATTGGACAAATCTTAACAGATTTAATCTATGTGTATATAGAAAAACATGTTGAGAAGACATGTAAAGACACATTTGATGTTTCTTTAATATCTGAAAGTGATGAACACTCATTAACCAAGGTATATCAAAATTAACAAATACAGAAAATATGTATAAAGAATGGTATTTCTAGTGGTTATCAGATGTAATTGTTCCATGGCTTGACAAAATTCCATTCTCTAAAAACGCAGCAGCATCTGAAGCATTATCATTGAAACTGCAGAATTTATTGTTTGAAACATATACAATGATGAGGATCTCACAGTTGTTTTCAATTATTATAGGTAAATTATATTTTCGATATTAATTATTTGTATTTTATAAAAGTGTTGGAATTTTAGAATATCCTGAATCATTGCCAGCATTAGAGGACATAAGTATATGCCTTAAAAAGACTAATCTTCGACCAGTCTTAATTTCGAAGCTACGTTCTTCGATGGAAACTCGTCTATTGCACCCTGGTGTAAGCACACCGGATATACTCACAGCCTACATTTCAGCAATTCGCTCAATGCGCGTTCTTGATTCGTCTGGAGCTCTATTAGAATCCATCACAAAACCAGTGCATCAATATCTTCGGTCTCGAGCCGATACTATTCGCTGTGTTGTATTAGGATTTGTCGAAGAAGGTCCCAATGACTTGACTGAAGAATTGGTGCAAGCAGATGCACAACCTTATGAAGAGAATACCACGGATGATGAAGACTATGATAAATGGAAAGCATGCATGATGTGGAAACCAGATCCAGTTGAGGTAGACAGCACCAAAATACCAATGGATATGAAGAGACATCAAGATATCATATCAATGCTGATCAATGTTTATGGTAGTAAGGAACTTTTTATCAGTGAATATCGTACATTATTAGCAGACCGACTGTTGACGCAGTTAAGCTGCGACACGGAGAAGGAAATTCGATATTTGGAATTAATGAAACTGCGCTTCGGCGACTCTCAGTTGAATTCATGTGGTGTAATGATGAAAGATATTGCGGACTCCAAAAGAATATCGCATCACATCAAGCAAGATGTGGAGTACATTGAGGTAGATGTCCCGATGAATGCTGTGATTCTATCGAAGCAATTCTGGCCGGTATTCAAAGACGAAAAGCTTCAATTACATGAACGGATTTTAGAACAAATGGATAGGTTTACCAAAGGATTTGAATCCTTGAAGGGTAATAGGACATTGACATGGATGTCACATTTGGGTTTAGTTGATTTTGAAATCGAATTGCCAGACAGGCAAATTAGTTTGTCTGTTGCACCACTGCTTGCAACAATTATATTACATTTTCAAGATAAAAGTAAGTAATAAGATAATTGAGTAAGTTTACATCTGGATTTCATAATATGCTATTTAGGTAGTTGGAAATTGGAAGATCTAAGTCACATCATGCAAGTGCCTTCAACTACCTTACGCAAGAAAATTTCTTTTTGGCAAAGCCGTGGATTAATCATTGAAAGTCAACCGGATTTATTTGAGTTAACAGAAGAGGAGCCAAGTAAAGAGGACACTCTCAATAGCACTTGTGATATTGTTGAAGAGGAGAAGGAGAGTGCAATGGCAAGTGCCCAAGATCAAAGGGAAGAAGAGTTACAGGTGAGAATAGAATTAATGGTACAAAGTGATTGATTTTTTTACTGTGAGATTCTTATATCTACTGAAGAAGGCAATAACGTGAAATTGGTATTAAATTTTTTTTAAATATAATGGAGCGTACACCCACACTTCATTACACTGCAGCTAATTGCCAGGATTATTAACAGTTCTTCTGCCTTGATTATGAAAAAATATGTATTATTGAATATATTCTCAGCAGGATTCGAACACTACGGGTCTCGGCCGGTATTGAAAAAACAGTCACAGTAAAAAATAAAATAACGAAAATCGAATTCTTAAATTTTGTTTTCTTTGCAGACAATGTGGTCATACATTAATGGAATGTTACTGAATCTTGACTCCATGCCTATTGAGAGAATCCACCAAATGCTGAAGATGTTTGCATTTGAAGGTCCAACCATTGAATGTAGCGTGGCAGAGCTACGACATCTTTTAGATAAGAAAGTTCGAGACCATCAACTTGTCTATTCTGGTGGACTGTACCGATTACCAAAATCATAACGTAAGTGATTAACTTCTAAATATTTATTTCAATTGTACCTGCGTACATTAAAGCATTTACAATGTCTATGTTTATAATTAATTACTGAGGTCATCTTTGCTAAAACAAGGTGCAACGTGTGCGATAATTTTGCGCTGGGTCGATAATAAGTCACTCTAGAAAACATTAAATTCTATTGACGTGAAGCAGTTTATCCATGCAAGTTGAGCTTTATTTATATGTCAGGTATGTCGATTCCCCTTTGACGGATTATGTCCTTGGATACTGCCCAGAGTTGTTCTCGTTCTTTATCCGTAAATTCATAAGTCGAAGTGCAGCGGTGGCAATCGCGATACAATAATCCACTCTCCTCCTTGAGTGTTGGCTCAGTTGCACAATAAATTATAGTTTGTGCACCCTGGGGAAACATTATATATATATATATATGAAGGATATTTAATAAAATCATGTATCTTACTTGATGTGCAGATCTCATAAAGAAAAATGCAACTGGTATAGCAAATAATAATTTAAACAAATTCTTAATGCTGTGCCTGAATAAGTTGGTATAAACCCATCCTGGGCACAAATTATATACTTGAATATTCTTATTGAGTGTCTTGTTTGCAAGTTCTTGTCCAAAGTATATTTGTTGTAGTTTGGAATTGGCATATGCTTTCTTAGGAGGATTTTTTTCATAATTTATATCATCAAAGTTCACTGAGCCTCTCTGATGCAGCAATGATGATACATTAATTACTCTAGCACCATTGGCTTGCTCTAACAATGGCATAAGCATATTTGTCAGAAGAAAATGACTTAAGTAATTTACTCCAAAATGAATCTCCAGTCCATCTTTGGTTACCATTTTCTTTTTATTGGGAATTGATACTCCTGCATTGTTCACAAGGATATCAATTTTGGAGTATTTCATATTCACAGCATTGGTAAATTTCATCACTGAATCCAAAGAAGCAAGATCAACTTCGATGAAAATGAGTTTATTGCCATTTTTATTTGATTTCTTAATTTTATCAATTGCTGCTTGTGCCAGCTCTTTATCTCTGCAGGCCATAATTATATCAGCTCCCTTAAGGCTAAGTTCCTTTGCTGTGGCATAGCCAAGTCCACTATTTGCTCCTGTTATGAGCACTGTTTTTCCTTTGAGTGATTCCTTATTGGTGCATTTTCCCCATGCTCTTGATCTGTACTTGCGAACGCCATATAAAATCACCGCAATCAGAGCCACTGAACTGCTATACACAAACATTTTATTGAAAGCCATAATGCTGTTTTTCAACAACTCAATTATACAGAAGTATTTTAATGTTACCATCAGCGTCAAACGCGATGCGGTTGTAAATCAATCGCAACATAACCCAAGTTATTGTCAAAACACAAGGGGCAAATCGGAGCAAACTGCCCAGAGTAATTAATATGGTTAATAGAAATTAGGCTATTCATATTTAGTTCGTGTAAATTTAGATTATTTTTTACACAATCGCGGAAACGCAATCAGTCAAGTATGCTGTTATTACATTATGTATGTATACATTAAAAAAATTTATTTACTTAAATTTACATTAAAATAAATAACATAATAGTAAACTTAACATTGATAAAGTGAAAGCATGAAACGACTTTGAATTACAAATTCAGATGGTTTACATCTAAATATATTACCTTTGTAGGGTACCAATTTCTTATACTTTTTATAATTTGTTGAAACAAAAGAAATAATATATGTATTTAGTTTATTACGATAATGGTGCAAAATTTTAAGTTTATGTACTCTAATAAGGACTTAGAAGATTCATTACTTCGTGTTTACGAATTTGTGATTCTGCGCGTGCGATCGTCATTTATTGTTTACTGGCTGAATAAACAAAATGGCGATTTTAGGCTTACGCCCGATCTCCAACGTTACTATCAATTTCTTGAGCGAGTGGATCCAATTCAGCAAACATGCTCAACCAAGACATTTGCGACGATTTTTTGGTTTGACTATCGCCAATTTGCTTGACGTCCCCGCTTTTTGTCGCATCTGATTGCGATTCGGTTGTGATGGCCGAAAGAAAATCTTGCTGGAGTAACGAAGAAGGCATGAATCCACCCGATGTGAAGAAATCCGATGTATTCTGGCTCGTTGTGATGGATGGCCAATTAAGGCCAAATAATTCCGAATGAGCAGAATCTGCATCTAAACCAGTGTCTTGTTTTCGATTATGTTGGAATTGTGTGAAATCCTCTCCAAGCAGGTCATTACTTATTCCGGCTTCCGGTTGATCAGTTCCGGTAGGCGTTGGAAGCTTAGTCGTGCTTTCGTCCGTTTTTGCCTTATCGTCAGTATATTCAGAATTAAAGTATGTTTTCTTATCTTTATCGATCTCATCTTCGTTGTTAGGATTTACTACTAGCTCGGATACAACGCTGAAGTCATACGGTTCCACACATTGCAATCTGCTGAGTGCCACAATTAAGGTATCGTACGTCTTGTTAGAAAATGTCTTTAATGACTTCTGGTAAGATACTAATGCATGAGAGAACATGTTACACCTTGCAGCTGCCAACAGGTCAACTTTCTGGAGGCAAGCCAACATTAATCTATCAAACTTTACTTTGGAACTCCTCACATAAGCCTGAGCCTTTCTAAACTTTTCTAGTCCATGACCAGTGTCAGGATCTAATTGAGTGGAGACTGATTTCATCCAACTCAGAGCAGCCCTGTACTCTGTCCTGGCCCTCTCCATCTCCATGACAGTGCCCCTTGTATCAGATACAGCTCTACCCCTGAAAGTTTCCACTTCATGGTGAAGTCTCACTAGCGAGGGCCTCAAAGTAAGTAGTTGGTGACCTGAGTAAGCTAGCGATTTTCCGGCAATAGAAAGTATCTGGCCAGCTAAAGCATTCTTTTCACTTTTGCCACATTCTTTCATGTATCTCCCGCAGCTGTTCTCTTCTTGTGCCAGCAGGCATAGGCGTTCTTGATAGATGTCGACGACTTTCTGTAGCTGGGCGCAACTTTCCGAAATGGAGCGGAAGAGCTCCAACTTAGCATCTAGTTCAGCATCGGAAGAAACGATGCACTCGTCTTCTTTCCCACCAAATTTTCGCGAAACACTTTTTTTTGTTACCCAGTACTGTTGCATCGTCTTCATTTTGTTTACGTGTATAATCTTCTGATTATGAGCGCCGTGTGCTAGTTTTCATCGCGAAAATGACGTTATATTCGGGTTGACAGAGGTTTTCCAATGATAGAATCGGATTTTTCACGCGTGGTGGCGCAACTGTTCCCGAATTTGATAAGAAACGCTGCGATAAACACAGTAGGCCTGCATTCCTTTTACAGAATTTTCTGCATAGAGGTCGCCGCTATTCTAATGAGGTCAGAGCGAAAACTCCATCCAAGTCCCCAAGCACCATAAGTAATTATATGAAAATTTAGCCGACCAAATTAGTTAGCGAAAGCTTTGATAATGGATGTTAGAAAAGGGCAAGAAAAACGAATACTTGATGGTTTTGAGAGATTCATTTGTCAAGTTTTCAACAAACAAACGATAAATACTATGAGCATGATCAGTCTACACATCACATTGAATTACATTTCGTTTTGTCCATGGACACTCTTGTATCGCGTGTTTGTAGTTGCACCACGAGTTACTTATAAATAATTTCACAAACTTCACAGATCAGGAAAGTGCGTCAGTGCAGCCTTTACTCTGAAACAGACGACACATTTTACACGGGCGCTCAATGAGAATGACGGCCGAGTTACGGGCGTGTAATACAGTTTATTAGTCGCGGATTAAAAAATATTCTTATTCCGTATCTTAAAGCAAATGGGAATAAGAATACATAATCGTGCTAATATGTGTACAATGACGTATGAATCGTTTAAGCAAACTACCTATCGGACAGGCGGCTATCTGTGGTGGTGGATGCCAGCTGCTGCAAGATATTGAACATGCCCAACTCTTTCAGCTTGTTCTGCCGCTCAATAGCGCCATGGAGGTCTTTCCGTGCCAGGTTTCCAATGCAGAAAATTGCAGCCTCTTGCAGTTCGGGTACCTGATGTGTCAAGTAGTCCTTCAGTTTTCGTAACACATCTTCGTTTTCCATAATGTGGTCCTTCGCTCGCTCACCATCAGCGATGTTGCCGAGTAAACACAATGCTTGTTCTTTCACCTATCAACAAGCATTAATATAATTTAGCAAATTGTATAAGCATTCAATGAATAAGATGAAACGTACCTCAGGGGTATGAGGTCCTTCTAAAACTAAAACAACAGCTTGCATAACCTGGGGTCCATGAAGCCTCATCATATTGTCCGTGTGTTCTCGAGGGGATACGAGGTTTCGAAGTAATCCTAATGTTTTCATCAGTACTTGCACGTCTACATCGGCAAGTAAACGAAAGATTTGATCAGTTTCAAGGGCTTTCAAGATGTTACACTTGACTTTTTGATCTGCTTGAAAAGCCAAGTTCATCAAAGCCCAAACTCCATTCAAGCGGAGAGCGGGTTCAGGTCGCGTGGTCAATGCAGCTAGAAACTGAATCACACCTTGTTGGATCATGGATTCTTTTGCGGGAGAAAACACTAGGAGTAGATTGCACAATGCGGAGGAAGTCGCGCTAAGTAATTCAAAAGATGGTGAACCTGAGAAAATATGCTTATTAGTAAAAGTGGTAGATCTATGGTAAGAAGTTTAAATCGTGTGTATTTTTAACTAGTTTCACTCTCCCTTTGACACTTGTAAATGCCTTCCACGAGAGAGCAAAACTAGTTGTCAATTAAGCAAATTAAGAAGTCTGCAGTAATGTGCATGCTGAAGTTTACCTGTTAGTAATGCCATTATTGGTTTCCAAACTGAATGGTCCTGAAATGTTGTACGCAGTTGTTGCACGGATCTGCTCAGAGAATGAAGAACCCGTACGGCAGCGAGTCTCACATTTTCGTCGTTATCGCCTAAACCCTGCACTACCCGCTCCATCAACAACTGTGTTTCGATTATCCGTTTGCGAATGTCCTCATCGTTGGCCACTAAGGACGCAAAAGCCCTAAACGCCGCTTGCCTCGCTGCAGCACCTTCGCAAACTAGCAATGCTGCCAGTGATGAGACCAACTGATTGGAAATTGCTGCCGTTTGCTGCAAATCACTATCCACCTCGGTTAAGTACGCTAAAGTATCCGCGGCTCTTGCACGTTGTTCTTCCGTGTGTTCTGTTTGACAGATTCGCACCAAGCAAGGAAGTGTTCGATAGGTAATGATTGGATCATTAGCAGGTATTACTCCAGCCCTGTAAATACAGGCATTAGTTATAGAAATGTATCCAATGTTTAATTCAAATTAAATCTACCTATGAATATTTGTTAAGCATTTGGCAGCTTCCAGCTGCATCTCAATGGGTTTATCTCTAGAAACTAATTCTACTAAAACATAAGGAATCTTGATATCTTTATAAGACGTATTCGCAATTTCCGTCGCAACCGCCTTATTATTAAAGCTCATCGCTGCGATGCAGGTTAAGGTGGGTATACGCACTGCCAAGTGTTCAACACATACCAAGGAAGCTAGTACACTAGGCGCACGCACAGAACACAAATCATTCTGCTGCTGAACTCCTTTACAGGCAGCTGTGAGAATGCTTGCCACACATGACTGCCTCAACATATTCTCCTCAGGACCTGCAAAGCTCAATAATTTCCCTAAGCTTAGGCTATACTCAATTTTTCTAGTTTTGCTGTCATGTTGAGCTAGTGTTCGCAGGCAACACAAGCATGAATCAATTAAGTTGGGGTCTGATTCTTCAATAACATTTAACAACATGTCAATGGTGCCAGCATTGATAATCATTTCAATATGTCGACTTGTGCCCTTTGCTAAAGAGCCGATTGTCACCGCTGCCTCCACACGTACAGCTGCTTTCACAGACTTATCCTGAAGAAGATGTAGCAATCGAGGAAGAATACCCTGTGCAATTACACATTCCTTCTGTTTGTTGGAGCCTATGACATTGTTCTTAATGCATCTGATGGATTTCAACCATTTTTCGGGATCCGCCGAGTACAAGTCATCAATGTAGCAGCGCGTACTTTCAACATTCTGAAAGTAATTTTAAAACTTTGGCAACGATTTCGCGCAGTAAGGCATCGAGGTTAAATACAGAAAACATACCATGAATGCCATAAATGGGTACATAACGTCGAGCATTCTATCACAAATAAAGGAAATTAGGGTGATTTCGGCGGCCACCGAAGTTTGTTGCTTTTTAAATGGCGACGAGTTACGAAAACTGCGAAAATGTTTTAAAAATATTTTGGACTGAATACAATTGCTATTTATGAAACAAACGTCATTTGCAGTTGTTGACTGAAGTTGCGGATATAGGACTCTATCTTATCAATTACGCCATCTGTAAGTTTATCGCCTAAGTTGTTAGAGCCAAATAGCTAAGAAAACATAAAAGTGGAAGGTGGAGCGCATGATTTTGGCCACAGACGTGCTCTATGACTTGGTATTTTTAATTGCTTTTTGGCAATTGCTTTCCTTCATCGATGCCGTCATGCGAGAGAGGTGGTGATGACCGGCAATGAGCATTGTGCAACTTTTATGATTTTGATGAGCTAACAACCATTATTGTGAATTTAATGGCCTAAAATGTTTCACAGTTCCTCGTGTAAGTACATTTCTCGTGCAGGTGTTAGTCGTTCTTTCTGACGTAAATTGTGAAACGCTGCAACGACCACAATTTTGGTCAAAATAGTAGTAGACTGAAAAGTTCTTACTAAGAATGGAAGAATAGTGTTAAGTTTAATGAGATACGAAAAAAAATGAGCCAAAAAGCATCAGAGGAACATGTTATACTTTCAACATTTATTAAAGAAGTGCATAAACAATTAAGACAAGATGCAAGTAAGAATGGCTGGAGTGAAACATGGCAGAAGCATATCAATAACAAGGAAATGCTGAGTCAGTATGCAACAACTATGGAAAACTTAGCATGTAAACATTGGGATGAAAACCAAGAAAAACAAAATTCCAAAGCTTTGTCCAGAATAACTTGGGTCCATAATAAAAGTGAAGAATACTTTGACTACAACATCTTCAAGTGTAGACAACAAGAAGAAGAAATTGCTAGAAAGTGTGGTTATACAACAGGGGAATGTATTCTAGAAGTAACTGGAAAATTAAAGTTGTTAGATGTTGGCAGTTGCTATAATCCTTTTAGCAAATATACTAGTTACAATGTAGTTGCAATTGATATAGCACCAAGTAAAGCTGATGTTTTGCAATGTGATTTCTTAAATATAAATATTAAGACTACCATAAGTAATGTAGATGATACTCTCACTGATGTAGATAAGAGATTAGAATTTACAATGGAAACTTATCATATTATTGTATTCAGTTTATTGCTGGACTATTTTCCATCACCTGCGCTTCGCCTTAAATGTTGTGAAAATGCCTATAAACTACTTAAATATGAAGGTATTTTGGTCATAATCAGTCCAGATTCTAAGCATGTTGGTGCAAATGCAAGGTATATGAAATCATGGAGACTAGTGTTGGCAAAAATTGGATTCAGACGAATTGTTTATGAAAAATTGCCTTATTTACATTGTATGGTCTTTAGGAAAACTAATAATCCGAAAGTGGCTATTAGGTGGGCTAATTTACATAATGATGGTAAATTGTTTGACAAAATGTATATTCCACAAGATTTTAATACAGATGTCCTGATGTATGTTGTATGACTTGATTTCCATGGTGTGGTCTTCCATGTGTATCCTTCGCGAATTTCCAGCCGAAGTCGAAGCAGAGCTGCTAAAATAACTCTTTCAATATAATGAAACTTCTGCACATATGCAATAAGATATAAATCATATGATTATTGTTTGCACCCAAATCAAATCGTGCTACTCAAGCCAGTCCTACTGGTCCCTCGATAGTCTATATATTCTTTCTGCCTGGGATCGAACCATGTTTGGTTCGCTAATGTGGCTTTCCGTGCCCAACATGGTACATGCTGGTTTAGAACTCGCGAAATTGATAATTTCGGTCAAAGTAGGCAATTGTTGGAATCAAAATGTATGGTACCCTTACTACCCTCTCTGGATGTGTAAATCTCTGTAAATTTTCCACCACCATGGAATGATCTATACCCAGGTACATCTCTTGCGCGGTGTCCACACCGCTCTGTTGTCCTCGCGTCAAAGACATGATACCAAGCAGAGTTGTTGTCAGGACTTGAACTGCGACAGTACAAGAGTCATTAATAATTTGCATAGAAAAGTATAACAAAAAAGAACATTTTTATTAATCAGTTTATTTTGGAAATAATCTACATTCAACAATTAATTAGATTACCAGAAAATCTGCAAAAGAAAGAAAACAATTAATTGCATGTATCAACAAAGTCTACAGTTCCTGTTTCAACAATGGTCACCAAAGCGAAAATATCTTCCACAATTATTGGAGATCTTGGTGGAAAATCATTATCATAACACAACCCTATTCAAAAAGTACCAAGAAAATGTATAATATTCACCTGTCTAATTGCTGTTGCCCTTGTCACCACAAAAGTGCTTTGGTATTACTATACAAAAATTTTGGTTACAAATAAAAAGATTGTATAGGAATATAAATAATTATATTTTGCTGTTTTTTTTTTGTAGTTTATTTACTTATTGGTGATACAAAACTTTACTCTGCCTTCTTGACCTTAGATGCTTTCTTGACAACAATAGGCTTCTGGGACCTCAAGACAGCACTTGCCCTACGCAATGCAGCCTGAAAACAAGAATACACTTTATGTGAATATTTATTATCACACAATAACATAAAAAGTAAATAACATATAATCAGTCACCAGAATAAAGTATCTTCACAACTTTCAGAGATCTTGGTGGAAAATCATCACTTAGACAAATATCAATGGTAGTTAGATAATTTATTTATAAGATTACCTTGGTAAGGTCTGTGCGGTACTTATTCTTGTTCAATAAGCATTTCAGCTTAAACAGAGACCTCCTGGGTCCTCTCTTCATGGTCCTCATTACTGTGCTTTGTCTTGGCTTCTTCTGCTTGTCAGCCTTCTTGTAAATAACAGTAAATCCTTTCTTATCAGGAGCATCTACAATAGCAACTGTCTTTTTGTGCACCAAACCATTGTATCGGTATGAGTTCAGGTTCACCAAATTACCAGTTTCCTATATATCCAACACAAGAAATAAATTAATATCCTAAATGCATAATCAATGATAAAAAATACAATAATTGTACATACTTACAGTACTGAATGGTTTGTTGATGTTCCGCTTCTTGACCAAGAATGCATTATTGTTGCGGATAATACTCCAAACAAGATGGGACGACATCCTTATCTACAAAAAACAGATTACAACTTATTTAAGCCCTAACGCAAAGCACTCGCGTTTACATGTGAACTGCGAACACAACACAAGTGAGGTTAAATAATTATTCCCATGTTAATTTCTTAAATTATATAAAACTGATACAAAAACAATAGTGAGTCGTTTCACAAAGTATTTTATTGTTTGAATTAGAAAAAAAAAATTATAGTCAGCTTCCTTTTCCACATTTAGTACATATAGGTAGCAGCCTGACACTCACCTCGCGACTGTACGTGAAGAAAGAAAGGTGGATGGGAGCAGCCGGAGCGCCGGAAACACGCGTCCGCCATCAATTCAACATTTACGCCACCAAGTAGCGAGATTAGAACTACAATATAACTCAAACGGTTTTTAGTGATAACTTACAAAACATTTATTATCGTTAACAATAGCTAATTAATACTGTGAATATTTATAATAAATAATTTAAACCGTTAAAAACTCATCGTCAACAATATTTTGAGTATCTGGAGATGTTCGACAGAAAGGACAATAACCTTTCTGAAGAAGTTGAAGTTCAAAATCATCAACATGAAACGCCTGTAATTGATTTATGATAAAAAAGAATAGTAATATTTGCTGTACCCTTACCTTGAAGCAATAATCACACAATGTAATTTGTAAATCCGGTAACAAATTTCTATAAAATTGGAATCTAAGTGGCGAAGGATGCTTGCGAATAAGGACGGCAGAACAATCCAAAGCCAGCAGTTCATTTCGATTTAAAGTTGCCACAGAAATTTCTTTGTTATTCTCAACCTGAAAACAAGAGGCCAACTTATATTCAATACAATATTTAGCGCAATGTTATTACATCAAATGTAATCCTGGTAGTGAATGGATCTTTTGATACTTCATAATCCCCATCCAAACGTAGCGTTTCCGCAGTTTCATTTATTTCTTGTTGCCACTCATCTCCCATACTTAGATCCTTATCCCCGGGCGGTGTTTCAATTAATCTAACTGCCTCGATGTCACCAATTGACTCCTCTAAATAAAACTCCACCAAGGGTAGTATTTCAAAGCTTACGTACGAGTGAACAAACTTTTGTCCGCAGTTTACACATCGATTGTTTGTTGCTAGCAACGGATTATAAGTAGAGCATCTGTAACACATAGGCAGGAGATCTTCTGGATCACTGTAGGATCGAGCGCGTGCTGATATTGTTGCCAGTTCGACTTCCTCTTGGAACTTGGCTGGAATTTTTAACGATTGCAGTTTGTCCAAAAGTTGTTTAGTGAATTTATTTGCTCCCAGCTTTTTTGCTTGCTTTGATAGACAGTATAAAATATTACTAAAAATGCATTAAGGAAATTATGGAACAAAAAATGTCAGTAATGTGGGTTATGGTAGGGTTCTTATAATAAGGATACAATAACGAAATTCCTTTTGGTCGATTTCCAGATATTTCTGTCATAAGATATCTGGATATGTTAAATAAAGCTTCTGGCAAAAAGGAAGTGAATGGTTCCTCTAAATATCTATGCAGGGAGTGATATGCATAGAATATACCAGCTAGTCTTTCATTTTCTTTATATTTTTGCATCATTTTGTGTCCCATTTCATCGCTATAATCCAAATAGTTGATGAATATCTCCTTAAATATTTATCTTATACTTACTTTTCCTTCGTCAATTCCAAACATTGCTGTCCTAATATCCAATAATAGTACCCTGCATCTTGAAATCGGCATTCATCAACAGCATTCTGTGTAAGCTGATGCAGAACTTTAAAGGCTTCATCTAAACGACCAGCTTTATGGAATGCTACAATCATATTTTAAGGATATTATTGATTTTGATTACAACGTCTTTTAGATTAATAGTGACCTGTTTTACTTTTACACTTCAAAGCTACACACACAGGCATCAACCATACATCCACAATAAAATCCTGCCTATCAAAGACTAATACAATTCCACAAACTAAAGAAAGAATTCCAAACTCCACAATTAGCATGCCGCGGCTCATTATAAAACAATACATAAAGCCCTCATCATATCAAAGAAGACGAAATTTATATTGACGCAGGCAAAAAGTCGGAAGAACAAAATTTACCAAGTGTAAAAGTAAAACATAAATTACTATAAATCATATTTTAATAAATCTATCTAACATTTTGATCAAGAATATTACCTTTTTGTGACTGAACAAATTTATCATTTTCCGCTAACCAATGGGCGTATGGAACATACACTAATGCTTTATGTTGGGGCTGAGTCTGAACAATACTAAAAGCCTGAGCCCATTCTTTAGCGTTAACATGTAACGATAATACGGCTGCGGAATCGCCTAATCGTTTGTAAATTTCTGCAGCAGCACCTGATTTGTTCAAACGCTTCAAATGTTCAGCAATTTCAATTAATGGACCTCGTTCAGCCTTGTCAAGTTTCCGTCCAACTTCAACCAATCTAGAAAATCTTTCATTACTTTAAAATAAAACAAGAGCATGTAATTAGTTACTGATCTGCAAATCCTTGTTCTCCTAAAATATCAATCGCAGATTTGCTGTCACCGATTGACATGTACATATCGACTGCAGCCTTGTATTCATTTATATTCTTAGCCCAATCGGCTTTCTGGCGAATCAAAGAAGTATTATCATTGGACCCTAAATAATCTTGTGCTTGGTCAAACATCCGCATATCAGTATACATCGTTAAAGCTTTATGTTCTTGCCCCGCTTTTTGATAGAATCTAGCAGCATCCTTGAATTTCCCTCTGTGTGCTAGAATATCACCAATCATAACATCATGATTGTTATCACCCTTTCTTTGTCTGTCCTGTAAGTCTCGAATCAACTCCAAATAGCCATAATCTTGTAACTTAACAAATGCTAAGCGTGCCACGTCAAAATTCAAATTTTCTAATGCAGCATTGGCAAGTTCCTCCCAATCTCCTTCCGTTACTCCCAAACACGCAACTTTATGCGCTTCCTCAAACATTTTATTCTCTATATACTGATACATTGGACCACTCAGGGGTAAATCCAGCGTTGACATAGTATTACCATTTAAGCAGAATACTTTAGATCCACTTAATCCCACAACAAAACCAGCCAATTTCTGTTTATGCGCTGGAAAACTTTCTATTTTTATTGATAGCACATTTGGCCCACTGAATGCTAACATATCTTCATACTGACTATTCCAAGAAATGCTATTGGTATTTGGTTCCTGGTATAACAATTCGCCAGTTTTTGTTGAAAAAACCTGACATAATCCTGTTTCATCAACTACTGCAAGCTTCTGTTTTCGTTGGCTCAAATCCAAACAACGCACCGAGCCTGGAACGCAGACCTTCATAATAGGAAATGGATTATCCAAATGTACCTCCCACACTTGACCGTTTTTCAAGCCGAGGATTAACCCTTCTTGTTTCGGGGGCCCGCCAATGATTTTAATGTAACGTATGGGACTCTCTAGCAACCATTCACGTTCCTGGATCCCTTGAAATGTCATACTTTGCAAAGTTCTCTCCTGGCAAATAACCAAATGCTCCCCACATATGACCAATAAACTACAGTCCAACTTCTGCGCTATTTTTTCTTTGACTCTATAATGCATGTCACTGCTGTCGTTTGAATACAGTTCATAAATAATTACGCGTTCAGGCAGTTGTACAGCTAAACGATGTTTATAAATAGCAATTTTCTTAATCAAATCTCTACATTTAATGCGGACTTTCTGTTCAGTTAGAAGATGTTGAATGATCACATCACTCATGTTCTCTCTAAAAGCGTATCTTTCTTTGTACAAACCATGAACTGTATTGAAAACTAATTGGTAGTAGGCGATTGTACCGTCTTGACATCCCACAACCATGAAATTTTCATCCGGATGGACTGCACAACACCAAACCCAAGATGATTGTTGATCACCGATAGTACCCAATTTAATGCCGTCTTTAGTATACATATTGCATGCTTTGTTGCTACCACATATTATTATAAACTCCCCATTTGAAAAATATTTCACTTTGAGGCCGTCAAAACCGATATTCCGTTCCTTGCCAATTAATTTTCCACCAAGCGTATAAAAAGCAAGAGCTTTGTTCCAATCCGTGACACACAAAGTATCCTGGTCGTCGTTAGAAGTACTCCATGATATTGCCCATATTGATGGGGCACCTGGACGCTCAAATCTTCCTTTCTCCTCTCCCAACTAAAAACAAAAATAAATCTGGAACTGGTTTAAAACTTAAACTTATTAAATTCATAATTTAAATCTATTTGCCCTTGACTATGCATCTCTAGGATGATAGCTTTCGTAGCTCAGTCGGTAATGCATCTGACTGTCAGAATCCATCCCAAATAAATGCTAACAACCATAGTAATGGCAGCATATTAAAAGTGAAGAACAAGTACAATGTCTGTCTTTGCAGGCATTGGCAACAAAGCACACCATGATAAATTCAACATGTAACATTATAGCTCTACCTTATTCCTAATTGAAATTGATCCATTCCCTAAAGCAAGTGCTATATACTGTCCATCATTTGTCCATGAACATGAGTTTATCCTGGAGTTAATCTTATGTTTCTGAACTGACTTTTGCTCTGCACTCCAGAAAGCAAAATCAGTAATTGCACATGATGCCAACTGATTTGACAATGGATTGTAAGAAACACATTGGATTGCATCACTGTGGCTGTACTTTAACAAACCCTCTAATTTACTGGACCAAATGATGACTGTTTTATCAGCACTACCACTGGCAAACTTCTGACCATTTTTAGCATAATTTACACAGTACACTGTTTCCTTGTGTCCTTTAAGGGCCTGAATTAAAGACCCATCCGTTGTATCATACACAAGAACTCTGTTCCCACTTGCAACTATTAATTGACTTCCACTTGGATTGAAACAGAGGTCATAAATACTGAAATTATGAAAAGTTGAAATAGAACTAGTTGGTTTTTGTGATAGCTACCATTGTCCCTGCTTGTCAGAATCCTGAATTTTGTCTGCCCAGCTTGGTATTGAACGCATTTTATCCAAAGATTTAATATACTTCAATTCATTACAATGATTCTTCCTTTAAATCATGCTACTGTAGACCCACAGTTTATAGTGTTGTGTTGCTAGGTAACAACCGTAATAAATGAGCGTTGATACAATTTAAGTTAAATTTATAAATTTGCGGGTTCCATTGATAAGTCAATATACTTAAATATACATCAGTTATTTCGAATATATTACTCACCAGTCAAAGCTCGTGAAGCTTTTTCCGCGACGGTAATTTTTAGATGTCTATTGAAGTAAACAGGTGTATTTTGAACAGCGTATCTCCCAGTTTGACCTTGAAGAATATATCTTCAACACCTTTGCGGTTGGCTTAAGTGTAGATGTATTCATGTAACATATTACTAAAAACTATTATCCACTAATTATTTTATTTGTTCTTATTTGCTAGAAATCTTGATAAATAACTCACAAATTTGTTTGGAAATCTGGTTTAAAGAAATTCAAATTTAGCGTTTAAGAAGTTTGACATATGCGTTCTCTGAACCAGTCAGTTCTTTCTCGTGCCGTCGCTACGCCACGCTGGTTGGCAGATGGTGGTTTTGTTTAAGTCGTGAAAAAATAAGTTAAATGGCTAACGAATTAAATCAATCTGAAACAATGGCGAAGTTTGACTTAACTAGCCACATGGGTCAATATCTGGATCGGCACCTGGTGTTCCCGCTGCTGGAGTTTCTGTCGGCCAAAGAGGTGTGTTTTAAAGAGGTTATGTCTTGCTCTATCCAAATTATCAAATTTATTTGTTTTTCAGATTTATGATGAAAATGAACTGCTTAAGGCAAAGTTGGATATTCTTAGTAAAACCAACATGATTGACTACACTATTGATATTAGAAAACAGCTGTACCCTAATGAGGAAGTACCAGAATCTTTGAAATCACGGCGCGCTCATGTAGTATCCCAGCTACAAGAATTGCATCAAGAAGTAGAACCTATATTGCAAATTATGGGCAATGCAGAAGCCATGAAGAGCATGGAAAATCTTCGTGATTCTAAAGCTTTAATAAACTTCTTATCAAAAGAGTACAATGTAAGTAATTTAGGTCTATTGTTTTTGTAGTTTCTGAATCTTTTGTTTTAGTTTGAAATTGGTATGATTGAAAGCCTACATAAGTTGGCTAAATATCGATATGAATGTGGCAATTATTCTATTTCCACATCATATTTGTACTTCTGTATGCTTGTTCTTCCACAAAATGACAAGAACTATCTGTCAGTATTGTGGGGCAAACTTGCTTCTGAAATCCTAGGCCAAAACTGGGAATCAGCTCTTGAAGATCTTAACAAACTTAGGGAGTACATTGACTCAAGCCCAAACCATGGCAACAACTTGCACTTGCTACAGCAGAGAACATGGCTCATTCATTGGTCTCTCTTTGTGTTTTTTAATCATGCACAAGGTCGGGAGTTGATCATCGAGATGTTTTTATATCGTCCGCACTACCTCAATGCAATCCAGACGATGTGTCCACATATCCTTCGCTACTTGTCGACCGCAGTGATTATCAACCGCGGTCGCCGCTCCGCTCTCAAAGACCTCGTCAAAGTCATTCAGCAAGAGAGCTACACGTACAGGGATCCTATCACTGAATTCTTAGAACACCTCTACGTCAACTTTGATTTTGACGGGGCAAGACAAAAGTTACATGAATGCCAGACCGTTGTGTTCAATGATTTCTTCTTGATTTCCTGTTTGGATGAGTTTGTGGAAAATGCGCGTCTTATGATCTTCGAGACGTTTTGCAGAATTCACCAATGTATCAGTATTGGCATGTTGGCTGAGAAGCTAAATATGAATCCCGATGAAGCCGAGTGTTGGATCGTGAATTTAATTCGAAACGCCCGGTTGGATGCGAAGATTGATTCTAAGCTGGGGCATGTAGTCATGGGAGCGCAGCCGCTCAGTCCATACCAGCAGCTTATTGAAAAGATAGATTCCCTTTCAGTACGATCGGAGACGCTCTGTGGTCTGATTGAACGAAAAATTAAGGCTAGGACTGACGTAATTACCTGACGAATTGCAATGTTTAGCGTTGGTTTTTAACTTACGTCATGTTGTTCTGTTACAGATTCGTTGGGGTAATCAAGAATTTTAATCACAATGAAATTTGCTGGAAGTAGGAGGAATGAGGTTCTTAAGAAGTTTGTATATGGAATTCAAATAAACTTTTATATAGAATCTTTAATAACCTATGTTACCAATTACATTATTTTCAAGTTAATTAAATTCAAATCACCTATCCTACTCAGGAATATTACTCCTTAATGCCCTATACTTGTTAAGCTCAGTGGGAAAAGTTCTGCTTAACTCCAGCAGCATATTAGCCTTAAATTTACGATAGGCATCAATTTTTCCCTTAACCTGTTCATTCTTGGCTAGTGCCTTTTCTATACAATCTTTTGTATAAAGTTGGGGGTTTCTTCCCTGGTCAATATAACTGCAAATAAATATATGTTGGTAAATGCAAAAGCCAATTGCAAACATGTTTTATATCAATAACACTTGATGATACTCTGAAACATTATTTTATATTACTTACTCAAATACCTCCAAAGGAACATGAACATCCTGAACTTGGTTTTTCAATTTATCAACCTCTTGCAGTCCATGAACAAGTAATTGTCTAAAACATAATTTACATTAAGCCTGCCAAATACAAGTTTATATGATACACACAATTTTTGATTCAATACATTTTGACTTTGGGGCTGAAAATCTGTCACAATTATATGAATTTGTCGAACATTTTCAGCGAATAGCTCCAACTGTGTTTCAAGATTTTCTAGAGGCGAAGTCATCTTCTGCACGAGCCCATCGGCTGCAAATGCGTAAATGGTTTACAGAGTGCTTTGCAAATGGCGATGCATGATATTCTTAGATCATATATATGATGTTGAAAAGTGTGTATCAATGGGGACCTGAATCGGCAGAGAACCGTTGTAAGCAGAATTGATGTATGCAACTTGTTTGACGTTCTAAGGCCTAGTCTATTCAAATTTAAATATAAAATTTATATATAATAAATATTTGTTTTTTGTTTGTTTATTATTATATATTTTTAATATTATTATTAATAAATAAAACGCAATAATATTTTATTAAATTTTGTTTATAATATATAAGTTTGTACCACTTAGGTAAGCACTCAATAATTCCTAACAATTCTGGTTTGCGGAGGAAATAAATTTAATTCACACATTAGTATTGTCTACACCGTTTTCAGAAAAGATTGTTTTTGTCAGCCACTTATCTTCTCTGTCTAATTCAGTAATTTTTAGTGTCCAGTAGCTTGAGACTTATGTTTTGCTAAATTTGTATTGTTTTAAACAAAACATAATAAATTTTTATATTGCGGGTCTACGCTAAGAAAAAAGAGCTGCCGGTCAAGTAATTTTAGGCATTCAAGTATTTTGAACTTAATCAAACGCCTTGAAAAATAAAACAGGTTGTCTAAACATTCGAAACGCGTCGCGTTAAGTAGAAAGAAAAAACTGCAAAATTTAAATATAAATTTTTGTCTGTAAACTATAGTTTTAATTTAATTTTTTTAAATTTTATTTTTAATATTTTTAAAAGTTATTAGGTTTTATATAATTTGATCACAATTGGCTGATCACAACGAGCGCCCTCTAGACATTTTAGCAGACAGTAGTATAGCATAGCGTACTATTGTCGAAATCATCTTAATTCATTTTAAAACGGATATAAACATATGAAAACGGCGGTGTTTCATATTACCATGGAATAATTTGCTAATAATATTGAAATAACTTATCGCATTCATTTGCAAACACGCCGCAGAAGTGCAAAAAAATGTCGTCTGACCCATCAAGCAAAGAATCTGCTGCGACTAAAACTCCAATGGTCTATATTTGTGGAGGTAATTATAGGTTATCTACTGTTTTTTAATTCGATTTTAACCGCGTTACAATTCTATTAGAACAAGTAAGGTTTCGAATCGAGCACTCATTCAGGTCAATTATAATTATTTGTAGTGGATAAACAATTGCCTTTATATAACGTCTTTATTCTTTTGTTAATATATTGTTTAAAATTAATTTGTAGCATGTCACAATGAAAATGAAATTCGTCCACGTGATCCAATTCGTTGCCGAGAATGTGGTTATCGTATTATGTACAAGAAAAGGACAAAGCGATGTAAGTGATACCATTTTGCTTATTTATTTGAACTGGATATAATGTATTATTTTATATTTGTTTGGTTTCAGTGATTGTCTTTGATGCAAGATAATTTTGATCCAACGAATCTGTACTCTTTTTGTATATTTAATAAACATCAGTAGAATATTAAATTTCTATGAATATTAATTGCTATTTTCTATCAAAGATGATAAGATATTTGAAAAAAACTAAAGTATGTAACATTTATTATTATGCTTAGTATCTGGAGGTTAATTTACCAACATAATGAGTATTAAACACTTTGCAACCACACTCAACGAGACTCCTAATATCTATTAAGATGAAGGTACTGTTAAGGGTCTTCATTTACTTAAAAATCTGTCTAATTGCGATATTTAAGAGTGATTCCGGCAGTCAAACCCAGTACCTAACTGGGTTCACGTACAACTTTCCCTAGCAATCCATCGCGTAGGAAACTTTACGAGAGCTCTATTGATTTTGCAATCTGGTAGAATTGAAGGTCAGCGTGCAAGGGCGAAATAAATACTTGTGTGGCTGGTCGTGAGCCGTATGTGTATCACACCGACGCACACACAGTCATCTGGGCTTCGTAATTCAAGGTTGCGAGTCGACTAAAAGGATCAATAAACAGAAGCCCATCCGAGAGAGAGCCTCGGTAGCGGTGCGGTCACCAAGCGCCAGGCAAGAGCCTCCAACGTTGGCGATCGCTGTCATTGCTTCTATGTTGCGACAAGCGGAGATGGTCCGCAAATGTCAACGCAGTGTATGCTGACGATACAAAGGTACAACGAAGTCTTGACACGAAAGTAAAAGAAATTGTCAAGTGGTCCACTATGCCACGAAAGAGGTGGCACAGTCGAGTAATCAACATCGCCATGACAACACTCAGCCATCAACAAGGCTGAGCCAATCAGACAGTTGAAGTCAAACAATGAAATAAAACTGCAGTCTTCTGCAACAACGCTTGTTCGCGACTTTTCCACTTTGTCGGCAGTAGTGATGCTCAAGTGGTAGCGGACGGGTCGAGTTAGGCCAAAACCTGATAGAGGCTCATCGCACCGGTGTTCGGGCTATCGGCGCGTGGAAGGTGCGGAATCTGCGAGCGGCGGATTGTCGCGCTCGTCCGCGCTCTGCCTCTCGCTGCCTAATTGACGCAGGCGCCGTGCCGTTGCCCGCCTGCGACCGCCAGACGGACCCAGCGCCAGACACACATACCGCACACAAAACAAGTGTAAGCGCGGTCGCGCGCGCGAGTAATGGCAATTTATTCGCATTGAGACGATCGTTGCCACCGCAGAACAGGTGCAAATCGTCGTGTCTCGACCGGGTGCACGCATCCGACGTGTCTTCTCCGAGTGTCAAATGTGGATGGACGAAATATAGGTAAGTTTTGTGTGGTGCAGGATTCGAGCGCGCCAGCTAGCGCGTCGGTGTGAGTGGCGTGGTAGCTACATGGACGTGCGAGCATACACATTAACACGCAATGTTGGATCGGCGCATAAAAATCCGGTGCTCCGGTCCGCAGACCTTGAATGCTTATGTGTCTTCCTTCTTGGGATAGGGGCACGATTGTGAGTTGCGGTCGCGTGTGGACCAGTTCCGCGATGACAGCCGTAGTTATGCTTAGCGCTTATTAACAGCATCTCGAAACGTCGACTGGCATTGCCAGAAAACACGCCGAATTGTATTTACATCGTCTTACATAGTTTTGCTTGCGTGGTGAGCGTCTGCGAAATCTAATGCGTAATTGTTTTTTTGACAGCTTTTTTTGACTGTTTATTCTTCGATTGCGAAATATCGGGAAAATGATCGCGTGCCGAAAGGAAAACTAAATTATAACAATCATTAAAGTACTGTACGTTTTCCAAATATTTCTTCTCTTTAAATGGTGCAACCGGTGCAATAGTACAACGCTATTGCGCACGTCGAGCATCAATAACCGCCATAGCTCATCATTTGTTTACTTGTTTACAGATCGAGATTATAATGTCGTTATCGGCGGCAGAAGCCGAAGGGCGCACAATGCAGGCGCCCGGCATTCAACAGATTTTGCAGACCGACTTGACAAAACTTTTTCATCGGCAAGGAGTTCATGCTCCGCACTCGACAATTCAAAACAACATACCGCCTCCTACGGGTGAGTGAGCTTAATTACATACAAGTGTCGCAAAGAAGAACCTATGAAACATTTACCAGCTGCATCGTAGGGAAATTTGACTAGTTTTCCACCCTTCCGCTTTACTTCGTGGGCGTTTCAGAAAAATATGAGTTTTCCCGCCTACAACGCGTGTCCTCATCTTCCACCTAGTTTCCCGATAACGCACATTTCCACTTAGCCTGCGACGGATGAGCTCGTTCGTTCCGTCTTTTGAACTCGTGGCAAGTCGTTGGAGTTCGCCTGGTTTCCATGCACATTGTTTACATCAGGCGAACGTAGGTCCGTGATTACTTCGGTGTCTAACGCATGCGTGTAGCTTCTTATGAAATCCACATTTTCTGACAAGAAATTCTGAATTAATTTTACGAATGCGAGAAATGGTCAGTTAAATATTGATGCGTTACGTTTTTCGGAATAGAAAGCATTTTAACATTACATAGTCATTGACGAATATTTACACATTTACTTATAACGTTCAGGCCTTGCGACGCCGAAATACTTCAACGATCAGAGCGTACAGTAGACTGTATTTAGTTAACGCTGGAAAGAGACACAAGCTGAACGTGCGTCTGCTCTGTGCTGTGCAGTGACGTCATATCCTAGTTTGCAAATGTCCGCCAGTGCTTCGTGAGTGATACAGACAGTTTTTGGAATTTTGAAGTGTTTCAAGTGATAGTGCGCTGGTTTTATAAATACAATGTATCCGCAGCAAGGAGGGCGTAAGTGGAAATTGCTTTGCTAAATGGCGGGTTTTCTGCTGTGACGGATTTCTTTTGTTTTGCAATGGGTTCTCGTTCTGTGTGTTGTGTACAAAACGAGGTTGCGTCTATTATGCCTTGGTGGAGATGAGCAGAGATTTTAGTAACTTCTTCCTCGCATTAATACTTGTGCTAGGTTTAAGGCTTGTTTTGGATGGATTAATACCTTAAGAATACGGGCTACATTTCAATTGTATTTTTTGTGCAATGCGTTTATTTTTGGAATCTGATCTTAACCTAATCTAATAGTAGAACTGGTAGAACGCTTCGTACGGCTATAAAATACAACGATTATGTTATTGGCCCTCTTTGTTGAGGTCGAATTATTGGTGTGGTATACAGATTTGTGCAGACTATGAAATAAATCTAGTCCATAGTAAGATATGCACGCAATTGACGTTTCCATTCTGGCTGTTCGTGGATAGAATTTCGTTTTGACGTGATTTATGTTACTGGCGATATTCTATGACGTTGTCTATTTTTCGTGAATTTGTCAAGTTCCATTATACGTAATGGTAAAACCCGTCTTGATTCAGATCATTTTTCTGTTGCACTATATTGTATCATTTTCTAATTTGCAATAAATATTGATTCAGTATCATATGCATTTATTTTCAATACATAACTTCTTAGGTACTATTTCGGCAATTTCTTTAGTTTAAGATGCGCTTGTTTAGTTGGTGGAAATGCATCTAGGCAGGTCACTGACCTCTGACCCGCCGGACCGCCGATGCAAGTTCGCCTAGGGTATATTGATTTTTGTATAGTCAATTTCATGCGCGTGTTACATAGCTGATTACCTGTTGCTCTGTTGAGGGAGATTTTCTCTGGCGCATTTTCGACGTTCCACAATAAACCGAGATTATCAGTAAACTGAGAGAATTATCTCATATTGCAGAGTCATGGCAGGCAAGCCCTCCAAGACAAAGTGGCAGCCCCACTACACAGACGACGTTTTCTGACCCGTTGTCTTCTGGCACAGCCACTCCAAGCGGGGCTACAAGTACCGCAGTCGCGCTTCCTGGAGCAGCAACTGGCGCCCTTACAACTACGGAACCTCCAATTTTCCAATGTCCAAGAAGGCCGAATTTAGGACGCGAGGGTCGACCCATCGTCCTCAAGGCCAATCACTTTCAAATTACCATGCCCCGAGGGTTCGTGCACCACTACGACGTAAATATTCAACCTGACAAATGTCCACGGAAGGTAAAAATATTTTCTTAGCTTTGCAGTATTCAGTTAATGCCAATTTATGAAAATAATAATTCTGGTTTTAGGTGAACAGGGAAATTATCGAAACTATGGTACATGCATATACAAAAATCTTTGGGGCCTTGAAGCCCGTTTTTGACGGAAGAAGCAATCTCTATACACGAGACCCTCTACCGATCGGTAATGCTCGCGAAGAACTGGAAGTAACCCTCCCAGGTGAGGGCAAGGACCGACTCTTCCGTGTTTCAATCAAGTGGGTGGCGCAGGTTTCACTGTTTGGTTTGGAAGAGGCTCTTGAAGGCCGTACCCGTCAAATACCTTATGAAGCAATCTTGGCTTTGGATGTTGTTATGAGACACCTTCCATCCATGAGTTACACGCCGGTTGGACGCAGTTTCTTTAGCAGTCCCGAAGGTTACTATCATCCACTTGGCGGTGGTCGCGAGGTTTGGTTTGGTTTTCACCAGTCCGTTCGCCCTAGTCAATGGAAGATGATGTTGAACATTGATGTGTCAGCTACAGCTTTCTATAAAGCTCAACCAGTTATAGAATTTATGTGCGAGGTGCTTGACATTCGAGATATAAATGAGCAACGCAAACCCCTAACAGATTCTCAACGCGTCAAATTTACTAAGGAAATCAAGGGGTTGAAGATTGAGATTACTCATTGTGGTACTATGCGACGAAAGTATCGAGTTTGCAATGTCACACGGCGACCTGCACAAATGCAATCATTCCCATTGCAGCTTGATAATGGACAAACAGTAGAGTGTACGGTTGCGAAATATTTCTTGGATAAGTATAAGATGAAACTACGATATCCTCATTTGCCATGTTTACAAGTGGGACAAGAGCACAAGCACACCTATTTACCTCTAGAGGTGTGTAATATTGTTGCCGGGCAGAGGTGCATCAAGAAATTAACTGATATGCAAACATCGACCATGATTAAAGCAACTGCAAGGTAATTAATTTATAATTAATGTTCAGACGATTATGTTACTAAGAATTATCTTCTCTGTTTACAGATCGGCGCCAGATCGCGAACGAGAAATTAATAATCTCGTCCGTCGTGCCGACTTTAATAACGACGCGTACGTGCAAGAATTTGGCCTCACGATCTCGAACAACATGATGGAAGTTCGGGGTCGTGTGCTGCCACCTCCAAAATTGCAGTACGGTGGTCGTGTTGCATCCCTCAGCGGACAGGTGGGCTGGCACGTTAGTTTCAATCTTTATTTTTTATTTTCTTAGAATAGATTAAGTCATTTTTTACACTTGGCCGCAAATATTTACCTCGTTGGGGACCCTTGGGGCTTCGTGATCCCACAGAGGTTTGCGCTACGCGGCGGTTTTTCTTCTCTATGACCTGCGCGCGCATTTGGCTGGGATAGACAGCGTAAACACGCGCGTACGGACTCACCTAGCCCCAACGGTGCCCAACGGGTTAATAATTTGCTGCTTCTGTGTGTATGCCAGTTTTTCAGTTAGACTCTAGAATTTGTTGGTTTTGAGATATTCCAGTTTTTCTGATTTTACAGAGTAAGCAGCAAGCGTTGCCAAATCAAGGTGTCTGGGATATGCGTGGCAAGCAGTTCTTTACAGGAGTGGAAATCCGTGTATGGGCTATTGCGTGTTTTGCACCACAGCGGACAGTTCGAGAAGATTCTCTGAGGAATTTTACACAGCAGCTTCAAAAAATTAGTAATGACGCCGGAATGCCGATTATTGGGCAACCATGTTTTTGTAAATATGCAACTGGCCCAGATCAGGTAAGGCCGTTTTATTACTTGAATTGTTTTAGTGTGTAATTTATTATTTTTTTTCAGGTTGAACCAATGTTTCGATATTTGAAAAACACATTCCAATCTCTACAACTAGTAGTTGTAGTGTTACCTGGAAAAACGCCTGTTTACGCGGAAGTAAAACGTGTTGGAGATACTGTACTTGGAATGGCTACGCAATGCGTTCAGGCTAAAAATGTTAACAAGACTTCTCCACAAACCCTCTCAAATCTGTGTCTCAAAATTAATGTCAAGTTGGGCGGCATCAACTCCATCTTGGTACCTTCAATTCGTCCCAAGGTAACTAAATATTCCATCATTTACTTTCTGGTACTCATTAATATTCTATTTTAGATATTTAATGAGCCCGTTATTTTCCTTGGTGCGGACGTGACACATCCGCCTGCTGGAGATAATAAGAAACCATCGATTGCCGCCGTTGTTGGGTCTATGGATGCTCATCCATCTCGATACGCAGCTACAGTTAGAGTACAACAGCATAGGCAGGAAATTATTCAAGAGCTTACTTCTATGGTTCGGTAAGTACAGGGTCAATTATAATGTGATCAAATTTTTCTATATAAATTTTTCTTTCGTGTTTAGGGAACTGTTGATAATGTTCTACAAAGCCACAGGTGGTTACAAACCTCATCGTATTATTCTGTATCGCGATGGAGTGTCCGAAGGACAATTCTTACAATTGTTGCAGCACGAATTAGTTGCTATTCGGGAGGCGTGTATTAAACTAGAAACCGATTATCACCCAGGAATTACTTTCATCGTGGTGCAAAAGAGGCATCACACGCGATTGTTTTGTGCCGATAAGAAGGAACAAAGTGGCAAAAGTGGTAACATACCCGCTGGAACGACTGTTGATGTAGGCATTACTCATCCAACTGAGTTTGACTTTTATTTGTGTAGTCATCAGGGTATCCAGGTACGTAAGCAGTTTTCATTGCTTTCACGGTATTAATCGATTTTTTTAGGGCACATCTAGGCCATCACATTATCACGTTTTGTGGGATGATTCGCACTTGGATTCAGACGAATTGCAGTGTTTGACTTATCAGCTGTGTCATACTTACGTACGCTGTACTCGCTCTGTTTCTATACCGGCGCCAGCGTATTATGCTCATCTGGTTGCTTTCCGCGCGAGATATCATCTTGTTGAGAAGGAACATGACAGGTTAGTTATAGTTTTATATTTAGTTACACTATTTGTACGACTACTTACTATCTATAAATTTGTGTCAACAGTGGCGAAGGATCTCATCAGTCAGGCTCGTCGGAAGACCGGACGCCTGGCGCAATGGCACGTGCAATCACTGTGCACGCTGATACCAAAAAAGTAATGTATTTTGCCTAAGTGGAAAGGTTCAATGCTGGAGTGGACTCTATCCGTAGTGAGTTTCGAAACGAGCTAATTCGTGTCCATTACTCATGGTTTTATACATTCATTTACTAATTAATTCAAATACTTAATGATACGCGCAAGAAAACGAAGACAACAAGCATGCTGAGTGCACGATAATGGAGCATTTTTCAATCGTGATTTTGAGTATAATTTGCCAAATACAAATTGCAATTTAAACTAAGTAAGCCAATGATGACAGGGGCATCATTATGGAAAGTATCGCCAAAATGAAGAATAGCATGCAATATTTATTAAAATGCAAATAATTATTATGATGACAACAATTTTAAACACTTCACACAAAATGCAAGGATAATAAGTTAGCGTAAATTTACTTACATGTATTATAGTTTTGATTTTCTTTTTATTTTAAGGCAATTGATATTTCTGAAGCTATTTATTACAGATCATTTTCTGTATGAATGTTTGAAATCCATTAGTTATGAATGAATACTTGCCGACTAAAACATACACAGCTTATTAATAACCAAGCCAGTATAAAATATGTGAAGGATCAAAACTACGAGAAAATATTTACAGTAAGTGACTGGTATTTTTGAAAGATCTCTGGGTATTTTTGGCCAAAACCATTGCGGGAATGTTATAGCTTTAAATTTTTACTTGATGTGACCGGATTTATCTCAATGATTTACCCATTACGTAACAGCATTCACTTTGAGATAAATTTGGTATGACGGCTTTTGGCGAGTTTAAATAATTGACTTTATCTTAGGCATACACATCTTGGTGCTTTTCAATGAGTGTTGATGTTCATTAATTATTTTCATGGTTGTTGACAACTTCTATGTTTAAACACGAAACAAATGAACAATTATCGAATTACTACTAGTCTTCAGAAGAGACTACATTCCAAACGATTAACAATGCACAAATCAATTTCTAGTCGAAGATTGTTCAATGTTAAAATAAAATCCGTACATAATCAAATTATGTATTACTTGACACGTTACGTTCTTTGCTAGTTATAAGCAGCTCAATAGGTTGAATTGGATGGATTTTATTTTAACTGTATATTGGCTGGAAATTACTGTTGAGTTTCGAGCTTAATTAATTTCAAATGAAAACACATGTCATCAAATAGTCTTTATGACAAATTTTTATAATTTTTGGTTTCAGGCCTTATCTTATTATTAATTTTAATGTCCTAGATATTTGTAGCAAAACTGAAATTATGACGCAAGTACGCATAAGATGCCACTATTATTACTTGTCACGGGAACGTTTGGAGAGGTTGGGCTACATTTACTGCATTCTTGTTTCCTTTTTGATCAGGCAAGGATATATTTCAAGAATGAACCAGCTTACACTATTGGCGCTCCAAAATTACATTCCGAACAAAATGATTCTGCTATACAGAATTGACATGGTGGTAATAGAATAATTGTAAATAAATTATCGCAATTTGCCCACTCAACACTTTCTTGTATATTTAACAAAATGTGAAGAAACTACTGCGTACTATCATGAAAACAACACACCCGCCTCCTAGGCGTTTGAACAACAAAACCATTGAAATTACCCACCAATTAAGGATAATCGACAGACATATATTTATTAATGTAAGATGAAACGATGCCGGGATTAAAATACATATTTAATTAAGTGTATGTTATTGATAAGTATAAACTACAAGCTCTAAATTAAGATATAATAGCGGGGTAAAAATGAGAACACAGGTTTTAATTAGTTATGTAAGTGTTTAATGGAGTTATTTGCAATAACCGACATTATGTTATTGTATTATCGCAACCAATTAGTCTACAGTATCGTTAATAACATCATTTTGAGAAAATTGGCTTGTTAATTTTTTTTTATATAAGATGAAGGAGGATTCGTATCATTTTCGGACACCATGACATTACACACTTCTTGTTCCATATTTGAGTATTCAAATTATAGCAGATCTCGCAGGCTTTCGTCTATAAATCTATAAATTCTGTGTTGGTGACAACGATGCGGCTTTTGTCCCATTTGTTAAATAAAATTTCAAGTGCCATTACATTTGGGCAGTCAAACTTTTGTTTAAAGTGTATTGTCCAAAGAGGCAAACTAAGTAGTGCTGGTGATCAATGAAGTCGTATTTTTTATAGAACGTAAGCAAAAAAATTGTAAGAACTGCAATCCTCCCCTCCTCCCGCATAAGCACATACAATTTAAAACAATTCATCGTTGTATAAGTATTTATTTAATTATGTTATTTTCTCTAGTTGTTATAATTTAGGTCCCAATGCTACATTGTATATCATTTAATTGCAACTTGTAGTCATTTCAACCATTATCACTTGCGAGAGTGAATTTTGTTTCTCGACAATGTCAATTATTTGACGAAATACAATTTATGTTAGGATGCCAATTCATACAACAAAAATGTTCACATTAATTTGCTGCTTTAATATAGTACTATTGATTTGTATAAGTTTAGGATTTAATATAAGTTTATCTGTCTAAATAAAATTACTATAATTTTAAAGTTAAACAAGGTTTGTTTATTATTGGTGAACTTGATCATATATAATTTTTCGCACTGTTCGGCACTGCCGGCCACCATCACTCTATACTTCCAAAATATTTTCTCCCAACCTTGAGTTAACCTGACATCATTACGACCGTGAATTCCTAATACTGAAGTCTAATTTATTTCATTGAATTTAGTTTTTGGCAAATTTATATAAGCTGTCTGGGTTCCTACAAAAAATATTTTTTTTGTATTAATACAAGTAAAAATTTATGTTACATTTTTACTTTGACATTTATTGTATAATAATAATTAACTGTGGGGGTACACGCACGATATTAATTAATATTAATTGTGGGCCAATAATTCAGTATAAACGAGTTATTGCGAATATAAAATGTGTTTCTAAAAGTTTAGAATGTAAATCTAAAAAAAAACAACAACAATACGAACGAATATGAAAGTATATTTGCATTAATCAATAAACACAGAAAGATATACTTTTAATTTAGGCCAAATATTATATGTAAGAATAATTCATGCACTTCCTCTTGATTTTGCTGTTAATTTATAAGCATTTGTCTTAGTTTACGTCTGTTTATTTTCCCAGTAACAGTGTATGGAATTTCATTATCTTTAATAAATCTTACGCCTGCGCGAATTTGATGAATATTGTCCATCTTACTATTCACAAATTCGATCAATTCATCGCTCTTGACCAAATATCCATCTTTTAAAACGACTACAGCCATGGCATGATTTTCGCTATCTTCTACTGGTATACCAATTACAATGGCGTGCAGAATTGCTGGATGTTGGATTAAAGTGGCCTCAATTTTTGCAGGTATGACATGCCAACTTTTATACTTGAACATCTCTTTAATGCGATCTACTACGTAGAGATAGTAGTTGTCGTCAAAGTAACCAAGATCACCAGTTTTGAAAAACCCTTGCTTGTCCCAACAATCAGATGAGTCTTGATTGTAATACCCAACAAGTTGATGTGCTCCTTTGACTCGAATTTCGCCAACATTATTCAAATCTAGTGCTGTTTCTGTTTCAGGATCGACAATCTGTAATATACTTGATAATTATTTCATTTCTATTATATTGGTACATATAATGCTTTACTTTAACCACCAGATTGTTTGGATAGATTACTCCAGCTGACCCGGGGGGACATTTAATTTCTTTGCTATGACCAGAAATGCCAAAAATCTCCGTCATTCCGTAATGACAAAATACTGATAGGTTTGGCAATCTTTCAGTGAATTCCATATAATATTTTACAGGAAGTTTGCCACCAACGATTCCAAGTATTTTCAGATGTGGCATAGAATGTTTCAAATATTGCAGAACATCGATGCAATGGTTGTATGATAAAAACGCAAAGTTAATCTATACGTTTAGAGTTTATAGTTTAGAATCAGTTATTCCGTTTAGTTCTGTATTATAATACTTGCTTTTCTTTTGCCAAGTTCATCCCAAAAGCTTTGTCCCACATATTCTCTATAATTGACCTTAATCGCTCCAGTTGAAACTGCCTGTAGACATACAAATGCTCCCGAACTCCAATACAGTGTTGTAAATCCACATACCCTTGTACCAATATTACATTTTGAATTATAACATTCTGCTCCTAGACTGTCATGACTTAAACAAATACCTTTTGGCATACCAGTTGTGCCGCTACTAAACATAATTAACGCAACGTTTTTAGTATCTTTTATCGAAATTGGTTGAAATAAGTTAACATCATCTTCAGAGTACTGATTTAAAATTGTTCTTATATTGGCCATTGAATCATCATGATAGAGGGCAATTATTTTAGCTGTATTGGATTTTTCCAAAGCAGTTTTTATCAATTCCAAAGATTTTTCACATACAAAAACCATTTTTGGTTTGACTAAGTTTAAAAGTTGTGCAGTACTCTCAACTGAAAGTAATGGATCTGTTGAAGCTATAACAACTCCGATTAAAAATGACGCCACAAAAACAGCGCTGTTGTTCATTGTGTTTTGGGAGCACATTGAAATGATATCTCCTTGTTTGAGACCTTGGTCTTTCATAAACAAAGCAAGTTTAATGCATTTCTGAAGAAAATCATGGTAGGATTCCTCAATCCCTGTCTCTCCTTCAATCTGTGGTACAATTAATACATGTACAATTCACCCAAAAGAATGTTTCGTTTTTTACCTGTGCAATCAAATTGTTAGCTGCATGTTTTCTCATCTGTTTAAATAAGTATTTTCCAACTCCCCCACTTGGTGATTTCAGTGTTTCACCTCCACTGTGAAGCTCTTTGGTTTCATTGTCAAATCTGTATGTGACTTAAAAGCACACAGTTTATTATTTATATATAGCACACGAGGAATATTCAGTCAAATTCAAATGTATTACCTTCCATTTTCTGAATGAGCAATAAATGCAACAACAGTTAGTAACAGAATCACAATTGACATTTTCCCGTTTGGGTTTATATAGCTTTGCAGCAAGATAAAATTGCAATAGATTAATAAACTTTAATGGAATAACTTTGATAAGGCATATTTTGGAAGAAAGATAAATTATTGAGAAATGCTTTATCAATTTAAAGTTCAAACTTTTGACGTGTGTGGACTCCAATGGCGAGATTCTGACACAGGAAACACTTACACGTGAACACAATGAACAACTCACGAATGAGAGCAGGGCGAGATTCAAAAACCGGACATTCGCGGACCGGACACCAGCGCACTCCATGTTATCAAACCGTATAATAAATATTCAGGAATACGGTCAAAACCAACACATTTTATTTTAAATGTTTATAATGTAAACGTTTTAGATTTTCCACAAACTCTTTGCGCTCTAATTTTACGCCCGTAGAATCGAAACTCAGAGTAAATCTTGGTAGGATTCTTCAATTTTCGTTTTCATTTCAATCTAAAATGCAATGTTTATGCAGAGCGTAACCTTATCGCTTAACATTTATTGACCGCACGTTTCGTAAGAATTTTATTATTATTATTATTATTATATTTATTCTATTGGCTTGTCGATACTTCTTATGATATTTTGCGCACGACACCAATGTTATGTTCTGTTATGTCCGGCCAGCATTTATAAATTTGTGACTAGAAAGTTTTTTTCGCATAAAACTAGTAGTATAAACCAATATATTTAAAAATATGATATTTAAAACTAAAATGCAATTTATATTCAAGAGGTAAAATTGAGAGCTTAATTTATTGTATTTTTCTTCAATAAAATTTACTACAATTATTTATATAGAAATTACAATTAAATATCATGAGTTATCAATTTAAGAAAAAACAATTTTTATTGTATATCATGAAATTTATACCACAAGTTCTGCACCATCTTCTATTTAATGCGATTTATTCTATTTTGTAGGCAATAGTTAAGAGATTATTTATAATTTAAGATACTATGGTCTTGTGACACAAATGTGTTATAAATTAAGTCATTTTCACCCTGTTATTTGAAATAATTTTTATTCACATTCAATATTATGTAGAATTATAATATTTTGTAGAACTTGTGTTCTATAAAATTAATAAAATATTATGTTTTCCTAAGTCGAAAATTATCAAGAAAAATTAGGGAAAACCTTACTTCAAAAATTTGATAAGTAAAAAAAACTTTTGGATTTGGTTTTCTTTATAGGAAAATGCTAAAATGGTAAAAGTGCATTTTTTCTGTTGCACAGTGTAGTTTGTATTTCAATTAAACAAGACTAGCAACAAATTTTTAAAATGATAACAAGTTATATCATAGATAAAATTATACTTGATTGAGATTTAAGATATAGTAAAAAACATGATCTGATATATAATATCTTATATTGAACAGAGTAAGTAATGGAAAAAATCACCAATCGAAAAGTGATTAGGTCGAAAATTGCATAACATTACTTTACTACAAGTTAATAATTTTTCTCCGTAATTAAAGACTGCACACGAGTCTCTAATAATTTCTGGAAAGAAAACGTTATACGCTGAATGGTAAAGAAAGGAATACTAGAACCTCAATATTATTCAATATATGAAGAGTTTTTTCCCCAAAAACCGTTTTATTGAGTAGATTTTTTTTTTATTGAGTTATTTTTTCATTTCTACCAGCTTTAAGAAGACAGTCATATTAGTAATGTTAAAGTTACAATATGTGCATTAATATTCACAAAGATTAGGTAGACCTCTAATCTTTTACAAGTATCTTATAATACAGGTCACATGATTTATTTGTTATTTTAAATTATACTTTTTGACTGATTACGAATCGTTTGATTGATTGTGTAAACAAGATCATTTCACACTTCAAAAAATCTTACATCAAATAAATACTTGTATTCAAAATTGGGAAGACGATGGTTCATCTCCTTGCGTCGAGTGACTTTTACCGAGTTTTTCCATACATGAGTTTTTCTCGGAATATCATAGGCAAATGCTAGCGTTACCCGCACTCAATCTTTCAATTCACTCACTCCTATCGGAGCTGAAGGACTCGATAAAATTGATGGCCAAACTTTCCTCATTGCGAACCAACAGTAACCAATTGCTTTACATGCTTAATAATAATATTAATAATTTATTTTTGTTTTAGGACAACTTTTTCTACTTTAATTTTAACTTCTTGGAATGTAAATCTTGTCTACGATTTAAACATTAATTAATCTGATTAGATTGTATTATTAAACGCAGTAAGTGTTTAATTAAAAAAATCACCAATTAAATAATATATGTATTAAAATAAAAATTACGTAACTAGAAATAAATACTTTATAATAAATAGAGACCAGCATGTGCGAGCAGCTGAGATAAATGTTGCGATGGTACAGGGTTGCTTCGCGAAATTGAAAGTTCTGTGAGATACCCGTAAGAGATGTAACTGCTGAAGTCGAATATATGAAGCGGGCGAAGAATACCATGGCCTGACAAAAGCACTAATTAAACTGTGGAACAGCAAATTTCCGATCGAGGTGACATTAAGGTGACGTTTTCTTTTTTAATTTTGATTTTAGAGGTTGACCAAATTTCGGATGCGATTTGATATTGTTGAAATATAATATAACTTTGTATGGTTAGCCATGGAAATGAGATATAATCTAGTTGGCCATTAGAGATCTGAGGTAATTGTCAGAACGTGAAAATTGTAAAGAGTTCAGTAAATATACTTTATATGTAAAGACCTCGTTTGTTCCTTTATACAAATTCATAAATATTCTTCTCAACCCCAACCACCGCAATTAGCAATATAACCAACAGATATTGTCCCATAAGTATTATCAAATCAATTAGTTGTCTTTAATAACAATTCGAATAGATACCGAAGAAATGTGTGAAAACGTATTTAGCTTATCTTTAATGATTTCAAAGTAATAAGTTATTTAAGTAAGTCATTTGATTCTTGACGCAATTAGTTTTTGAGATAGAATTTTTTTGATCGAAAAATTAAAACTCGATTTTGACTGATTTGCACAAATTTACGCTTCTGTTTCAATATTAACTTGATTCTAGAAATAATAGTGTATTTTGTGAAGGGACGATTAGGATGGTTTCATATATATATATATATATATATATATATATAGCCGTTAAAATAATCGAGAAATTTCATCCTAATTGAAAAGAATTACTCTTTGCTGCAGCTTATTTAATATTAATGAAACAAAAACTACACATACAGTATTAGTTTGTATATTTTATTGCATTTAGCCTGCCAGGGTTATTGGCAAAAATTAAGATTGGACTACATGAGAATATATATTATTATGAATGCACTCTCAGCAGGATTCGAACCCGTGTTCCTCAAGACATCTTAATAAAGTGCATATAAACACTGAGCTGCAAATGCAAATATTATTACCGAAATTAACACGACGCGAGATGTTTCATATAATTACGTTGCAGGATGATCGAGTCTCTTAAAATCAGTCGAGTTAGATTTTGGCTATCTGTTGTATTACATAATACCAATAGGTACTTCTATTAAATTGTCGGACGTGATAACAGATTATCGTAAGGAATTTTATTGTACGCGATTCCCAATCTACAAAGTGAAGTACTTACCACACGCAACGTATTTGATTCAATTAATGCGCAATTCAAACACATTAACCACTTAATCGCCACTCTGATAGATTAGTTTGTACTAATGCAATAAGCATTATGCCTGCGACCTTTGTACTTTAATTAAATGATAAACGTGTACATTTCAAAGTTTTATACAGTCTGAAAAAATAAATATTAATTTAATCCAGAGCAATCTGCAGTAACCTAAAGTCATGAAAAGCAAATTACGCAGCAGGCTGTAAAGAAGTGTTGTCATAAAGTGGGTGGTGATAAATTAATTGTCTCTATGTTTTCTGCACCTATAAGCCGCAATAAAAGTGGTGCGTTTACAACAAGAAAAGCACAACATACGTTCCTTGCACTCATAACCGAAATTACTAAGATAGAAGACCATGTCATGCAGTTATTGTTGTATCAGAAACAACAGCACGAAGAAATGTGTGAACAACAATAGATAATCGCAGATCTACTGAAGCAACATGGATGTTAACAGTGTAAACGCACATGAGAAGTATGTTAATACCACAATCAATGGTAAAACTGCAGTTTAATACAGTTTTAGACATCGTAATCATCAACCGCCTAAATTGGCCTGTTTTACGGGTAAAGAAGTGCTTTCGGTGAAGAAGTACCACTCCTTAGCTTATTCTCATGTATTGTCATCATAAACGGTCTAGAGAAACACGCGGAATGTCATGAATTATCGGTTCAACATAATCTCTTCAGAAATAACTGGATGTCATCGTTGTGATCTAAACCAATAACATCGCTTTGTAACAAAATCGAAATATTTGTTAAAGAAGATCGGTTGCTGCACTAATGCTAAGGCAAGTTACCAACTCAAATCAAGTTCTAAGCCAGTTTATCGCAATGTAAGACCAGTTTCTTATGCTGTCTCATCTTTAATTGTTGCTGACCTAGAACGTCTCGGACACCAGTCATTGTTGCCGTGAAGAATTTTTCATATTTTCCGTAAAATTTACGTATTTGCGCTAACTACTCTAAAGCCTAAATAGTATTTTTGAACCGAATAAATACCCAGCTCTAACTCGCCGAAAAGATAACTACTTTCAAACACTGCTAGACGAGAAGGCATGAGAGTTGGTAACCTTCAACACCTACGATGACCTTTTCATGGTAAATAGGCAGCATTCGGATTCATCCATGACATGAACGTAGCCGGGGAGGATTATGTAGATCACCGGAAAAATACGGCTGCAAACTTTTGATTGACAGATGTGTGTGACAGATGTACAAGCAGACCCAGAAAAATTCTATGCTATCCGGGATTTCCCAAAAATTCATAGTTGGAATGAAGAAACTGCAAGGCGCTCTAGACAACCTTCTCAAGAGCAGAGTAAAATATTAGTATGAAGACAATCACAAAACAACTTTTGAGAAACTAAAAGAAATTCTCGAATCTAGAAGAAAATTGTTCTTGCTACGGAAGCTTGAGTCGTGGCATTCACACAATTGTGTATTGGACAGTACAGAGAAGAATTAACCACAAGACTGAAAAGAAGTATGAGCTCTGATATACATACATATATACGAAATGTGATCAGAAAATAAGATGACTTTTTATTTCTATAAAAAATTATTTAGTGTACTGTTGAGTGTGGTTACGAAATATTTGAGATTCATTATGTTGATAAAATTTCACTATTTTTGTCACAAAAAGTAAGTGTTATAGTGAAATTTTATCAACATAAAAAAGTATTTATTTA
>JAODIE010000006.1:870405-880406 GCA_027575565.1 Diploeciton nevermanni
TATTTATTTAAAAGTATGTATTCTCTTCAATATAATCCCCCTTCTGATACAATGCGCTTGTGCCAGCGTTTTTTCTACTCGTCATAACATTTTTGAATTGCACTTTTATCAATCAACAAAGTTGGTTGAGAGACACACGAACGCACGAGGATTCTGTCATTGCAGCTATTACTGAAGGAAGCGAAGAGATACGAAGCTTTGCTACAGAAACCGCAAATTTGCTCCCGATCAGCTCTAAGAAGGAACTCATGATCTCAAACGAAGAAGCAAATTTAAGAGATTTTTGTTGCAAAATTCTAGGAACTTAAATACGAATGTAAATCGTAGATATACTTTTAGATTTCCACTAAGATCATTCATGTAAATGCCGAATGTAACTTGATGCATACCATCGGCTAGGGTTTTCTGGCCGGGCATCAACAATGAAGTAGAAAAGACAGTTGGAATTTGCGAAAGATGTGCGACTGTATCAAAAGCCCTGATTAAATACTCACTTATGTCATGGCCAATGCCGTCATCGTCGTGGTCACGTATACATCTCGATTATGTTAGACCAATGAATGAATTTTTTTAAAATTATTGTTGATTCATACAGCCAACGGGCTGAAGCAAAGAAAACGTCTAGTTCTCTAGAATCAAAGATTGTATATCTGGTTGCAGAATTCATTTTAAAAGATAAAAAAATTTAAAAAGATTGAATTGATTGAAGAAATTAAAAATGGTTTATTTTATTACTTAAAACTCAGAACATTATTATGTGAGCGTACTGAAATTATGCCGGATACCGATACCGTACTTGACCTCCTCTACTTCATTATACTGCATCAACTATTAAGACTAAGTTTTGTAGAAGTATATATTATATTGAATATATTGCCAGCAGGATTTGAACCCGTGTCTCCAGAATATACGCCCCGCCAGAACATTGTTAAATTAGAATTATAGTAAATTATGCAGATGTCAGAATATGCAAGTTGATGCTATTACATTGTGCGCGAAAGGCATGGGCGTACTTCAAGCCAAGTATAATGTATTCATGATTCTTAATTTAGAATCGATTAGGTTAAAGCTAACCCAATAATGTTTCAACAATCAATCAATTGATTTGTAGTTAAACTGTAAAAAAAGTAGCGTATAAAGCAAAAGCGCAAATATAGAAAACGAATGGAGTAAATTATTTTGTTTTGATTTATTTTGTCATTGATTTTGTCATACTGAAGAAGGCAACATGCCGAAAACGTTTTACCTAAGAACAAAAAGTAAGTGCTATAGTGCAGTTTTTCAACATAATAGGTTATAATTGTAGCATTACACTTCTACAGAAATTATACATATAAGTACTATAAGTTTGTATTACGTTCTTAGATTTACTTATTTAGTTGCTCAGGTATGAATCTAATAGATGATTAGTAGTGCTTAACTATACCGTTTGAAGACTGGTCGAGTATAAAACTAATAAATTTTTAGTATGAGAATAGTTAGTTTAGGTATGAGCCATTTTTAAAAATAAATTTCTATTGATTTCCATTGAAAGTGAAAACCGCTCAACGATTTTAATGCAACATTGTGTAAACAAAAGCAGATCGATTCCATGAATAGAAGAGAGAGTATAGACGTGAGTATCATAGTTTCTCTCGTCTAGAAATACCATGGTTTATTCTAGAGTTCACTTCAAAATTTTGTTCTTTAGTTGCCTGCGGTTAATTTTTCCCGTCACCGTAAATTCAAATTCGCTCTTTGCGATAATTTGAATCCCAGCGCGAATTTGGTTAATTTCATCCATCTGCTCATTTACAAAGACTTCCAATTCCGCACCAGTGACATGTGCATCTTCGTGCAGGCAGACAACCGCCATTGCATGATTCTCGTCTTCGTCGCCTGTGGGTTTACCGATAACAATCGCATGCAGTACATCTGGGTGAACACCGAGCACGTTCTCAATTTTCGCTGGCACAATGTGCCAACCACGATACTTGAACATCTCTTTCAGGCGCTCAACAACGAATAGATTGAAATCGTTATCCATATATCCTAAGTCGCCAGTCTTGAGAAAACCTTGAGCATCCCAAGCATCCGTGGAGTCCATTCCGTAATACCCTACCATTTGGCATTGCTGCTTGACGCGGATTTCACCAATTTGATTGAGTGGTAGATTTTTCTCCGTGTGTGGATCTACAATCTGTTTTAAAATGGTTATCAAGTAGAAAGTTGTTTAAAACTTGGTATTTATAGTTAGTCAAACCTTAATAGTTTGATTAATGGCTTCCGGCTTGCCATTAGATCCTATTTTGTCACCATGTTTAAACTGTGCAATAAGTCCACCTTCAGTTAACGCATACGCGTAACCAACTGGTGTATGCGGCAATTTGTTGATACAGTCGATGATCATCTGTTTAGGTACAAGTCCACCTCCAATGATTATAGATTTCAAAGTAGACAATGTTTTATAATCTGCAGTTAAATATTTTGATGCCTCCATAAAGAATGTGTTGGAGATTATAAGATAGGAAACTTTCTGTTTTATTATTAGATCCCAGTGTGTTTCTTTCTGGAATGATTTGCAGATCAAACGGCTGGAACCCATATGAACTGACATCAACAACATAAAGACGGTAGAGATCCAATAGAACGATGCATAGTTTAAAAAAACCCATTTTAAAGATATGGTAGGGAAACTAAAACATTTTGACACTCTTTCAACATATTTGCTAGCTATCTATTAATTTTACCATGTTAGTGGATTTAAAAAGTAATTATGAGACAAACAGATAGCTTTTGGTAGGCCTGTGGTTCCACTGCTGAATAAAATTGAACAAATCGTACTTAAATCAGTCACATAGTATGGTATAAAATCAGTGTTCACATTAGTTCCTAGTATAATATCGTCAATAGTTTCCACAGTCATTGAACATTTCGTTGAAATAGAGATGATCTTTGATTGGAGTTGAATTGCATCCAAAGCGATAGCAATTAACTCTTCAGAACCATCTGTTATAAAAACCATCTTGGGTTTGATAAGGTTCAGTAGATACTTTGTGTCGTCAATTGAAAGATTAGGGTCAGTAGATGACAAAACCGCACCCACAAATTGCGTTGCTATTATAACGACGGCAGAGTTAATATGGTTGTAGGAACACATTGAGATGTTGTTTCCGGGCTGAATGTTTAAAGATCGCATATATTGACATAGTTTCGTACTTGATTCCAATAGTTGTTGGAATGTTTGACATTTACCAGAAGCTGCATCAGTTTGAGCGATAGAATCGATTAGATCTTTGGTGGATAGTTGTTTCAATCGATTATAATAATATATGCCTACACCTCCGAGGTATGATTTGTATGCTGAGTCTCTTGTTGCAGATAGTTCATAGGTGTTTTCGTCATAATGATATGATGATCCTTAAATAAAAGAGTAATATAAATTGGAATAGTATTGCAATTAATTTGATACTTAGTTTTAATATTTTTAGCAACAGATTAGAATCAGTTTTATTTTTTCACATAATTGAATTGTAAAAGAAATACACTTATTTCATTCGATATTCTAATTGATAAATAATATTACACGTAAGATGAAATAAAATTGACGATTTAGAATTTTTAAACGTACCTGCCATGTTAACAGATTTTATATCACTATTATTAATATATCTGTTTTATTTCGTTTAAGTATGTTCGCGTTTTGCGCCGCTCCGTAGCGCAGTCGGTAAGCCGTCTGACTGTTGCAGTGACTGCGAGGCGCATATTCGAGAAACACGGGTTCAGATCCTGCTGCGGGTATATTTAATATAATATGTACTCTCACGGAGTTCAGTCCCACTAACTGCTAATTATTGTTGATGCAGCATAATGATGTAGAAGAGGTCAAGAGTACGGTGTCCTTAATCGGTATGGCAGTACGCTTCAGTGAAAAAAAAAGTATGGTTGCATCGTGGATTTTAGTGAGTACTTGTTTAGTGTACTATTGAGTGTGGTTACGAAGTGTTTGAGATTCATTATGTTGATAAAATTTCATTATACACTTAGTTTTTGTCACTTGGTAGAACGTTGAAAGCATGCTGCCTTCTTCAGTATGATTTATTTTGTCATTGATTTTGTCATACTAAAGATAAAAAGTAAGAGTTATAGGGAAATTTTATCAACATAGTACTTATTTGTTGATGAATAAATGAATCAAATTGTAATCTGTAATTGTCAAGTGAGAATTATATTTTCAGCATTCAAGCTTTCTGATGCGCTCTGATTCCATATGTAAATACACATTTTTTATTAATCATATTTGTTGAGAGTATCGTTGAGTGTGGTTACAAAGTGTTTAATAACACTATAACACTTACTAAATAATTATTTATAAAACGGCTTCAGTTTATTGTCTTCTTCAGGAGTTTGAGATATAATATAAATTACACTGTGGAACAGTAAATTTTCGATCGAGATGACATTAATTTTTTTTTTAATTTTGATTTTAGCGCTTGATCACATTTTGGTTGCAATTTGATATATTGTCACATAAATTAATAATTAAATAATAACAATTTGTGAGTAGGTACTAAATCAACTAGAAATTACAGAAGAATGTATGAAAACGTGATCTTCAATGGTTTGAAAGTTATAAGTTATTAAAGTGAGTTTTTGTAAAAAGTGTAGATGCTAGTATAAACGCATATTCCGAACAAATATGCATTTGGAATGAAATCATATTACGTTCAATCGATAAAGTATGAGTTGCCCAATACGACACTACTTTTTCAATTTATTTGACGCATTTAGTTTTTGAGGTAGAATTATTTTTAGTCGAAAAATTGAAACTCGTTCTAAATAGTCGACTTTGGCTGTACAAAGCAAGAAATGCCTGAATGTTAACACTTAAATTATGATGCAATATATAAAATTGCAATCGAAATGTGGCCAAACACTAAAATCAAAGTTTAACAAAAACCATTGTTCTCTCCAAAAATTTTGAGGAAATCGTTTTCGGGCAAATCATGATAAGTCGAGTGCCGTTAATGCCATTTCGATCAAAAATTTGCTGTTCCACTGATTGGGTGTTTCAGTTTATGTTTATGAATTTGAATGTCTACGTCAGGGGTTGGCAACTCGCGGTCCGTTGCAACTTTTTGTGCACAATTATATTGTGCACCAATATAATTCAAGAAAAAACAACAAACTTACAGCGTGAGCGTGTCGTGGCTGGGGACAAAAATGTGCGAATTAGGTTACTTCCCTTGCTGCATCTTGAGGTACAAGAGTCTATTGTTCCATTAATCAGCATTTAAATAATTTACTGTTATGTTCATTTTATCTTTAGAAAGAATATTATTTTCATGTGTCCGGCATATTAGTTTAATAAATTGTCAGTTCTTTGTCTTGGCAAAGACATGTCTTGTCTTTAAAATATATTTTTTCTGTATTTATTTTTGGCAATACACAAAATTCAATATGCAACCCGCGTAATTTTTTTGCCGACTCCTAATGTAGACGAAACTTAGTAAGTGCCTACAACACTTAATAATGATTGGTAAAATGTTTTCGAGTTGATGCCCATAGTTTCAATTTTTCGATTAAAAATAATTCTACCTGAAAAACTAAATGCGTCAAAAAAATTGGAAAAGTAGTGTCGTATTGGGCAACTCATACTTAATCGACTGAACGTACTTTCATTTCATTCCAAATATATATTTATTCGGAATATGCGTTCATATTAACGTCTGCACTTTTACACAAAAATTCAATTTGAGAATAAACAAATTACGTTTTTACACATTTCTTCAGTATCTATTCATGACTTGTTATTAAAGATAACTAAATGATTTAATAATAATGACAGAAGTTATTGGACAATATATTCTGTCATAACGAATGCCGTTAATGCCATTTCAATCGCAATCAATTTCTACAGTGTTATTAGATCAAGTAAAAACAGATAAAATTTTAAATTAACATCATACTAAAGAAGTTAAGTTTCATCCACATAATAAATATTTTTAACTCTGCATTATTTACAGAATGAAATTATTTGTAAAAGAGTGTACTTTGTTTCAATATTATTCTGAAATAACTATAGTAAAGCTTTCCGCAAAAACGTATTTAGTCAAAATAGCAATATTTTCTAATATCTAGGCAACCAGTTTCTTTTGAAACTTTTTCGACGACTAGGGGCGCCTGGGCTGTATTTATTAAACTTACAATGTTTAATAGAGACGAAATTAAATGAAATTAAAAGTTTGCCGCAATTGTTTAGTTTTTGATGTGATTAAAAACCAATTAATGAAATACTCATTCCACACACCTAGAAAAGCAAAAATACCTTTAGTATGTTCCATCGTTAAAATATCAACTTTGGAATATGAATGTATTCTGTATGTATTCCTTAGTTGCACTTTGCTCCCAATGTTTGGTCAATCCAGAATCTGCTAAGCTGAGTACAAACTGCCAAAAGTCGTTCAAATGTTGAGAGTGTTTGTGCAAATATATAGTAACAGGATTCATAAATATATAGTTTTCCAGCATTAGTTAATTAGAAAATACGTGTATTTGGAGAGCTCTGCGCGATTCACAACAATTGTATCTCTTTCTCGATGTGCAATTTCATCAAACTGATCGGGGCTAACTAATCTGAAATTTCTATTCAATTGTTCATAAAGAGGCGAATCAATATTTTCTATTGGCTTCAACGTTACTCGGTCAAAGTTATACCATTCCAAATTAGCTCTTGTTAAATCTTCCACTGTTTTAATACGACCTGTGCTACTAAAATACGTTAATACGATTAAATCAAATAAGTAAGAAATATAAAGCAGTTACTATTGCTATAAGCTGAGATAAGACAACAAGTACCAAGAAAAATATTCTGTATGTTTGCACGTTATGTACTGGCTGTGGTAGAATTATTTTTAAAATTATGAATAATCATGAAGCTCGTTCTTTAATTACGCTTAGGAATATATAAACAAGAGCGTTTGTCAATACAAACATGAACCATATATCACTTTGAAAAAGATGAAGGTACTGAAACCAACTGAATACTGGCTTGTAATTAATATTTCAATTACCTTCTGACTGTGTCTGTTTACTTTGGTGATTTTACTTTAATGCCGGCATAAGGCAGGTATTTGCTACGTTGCCAATACTTGAGAGTGCACCAACTTGCTTAAATCGATCAACAGTGAGAAAAAGTGCGCTGATTGCAACGTCCATTACTTCATGTTGTGTGTAATTTGTGAGGAAGTCGCCGTAAATCTGAAAATCTGTCTCAAATGGATATGGTTCAAGTGATATGTTTCTGGCTTCAGCGTATTCGTATAATATTTTAAGAACAGATCCAGATTTGCTTCCTGAAAATAAAGAAAAACTTTATTATTTTATTATTACTTGTTTAATTGGGTTCACATACTATACTTGAATCATACGAATCTAAGTGAAAGAACACACGACTTTTATCACAACCCTGGGTAATGAGTAACTTATGTTCCGGCGATTTCTCAATTTATTTGGAAACAATTTGTTTTCATCTATAAATTGTCTCGTACTAATATTCCAAGTGTCTACTAAAATGATTTCATTTCTTCTCGATGTATTCCTTATTCACTTCAAGAAAAGTGTTTGTGTAACAACTAATGACCTTATTTCCATTTTCGTCACTTTCAAGAATTATTCTTTTACTTAAAGTGTTAGAAATGATTATAATTTTCATATCATGCATTCGGCTCATGGCAAAATCATACCACAACCTTGAAAAAGTTTTATTAATCAACATATATGGTCCTGTGTGGTAATCAGTATTGCAGGGCATCCTATTTTCTTTATTTCTAGATGTCAATAGATCGGTGTTTAGGTTATATTCCATAATTAAATCTTGAAGCCATATATGGTTATCGTTATTATGCAATTGATGAATACATTTCATATTAAATGTATTGAATATTTGCAATAATAAATTAAGAATAGATGATAATATTGCAATATTTAATTGATGCATTGTTGTTAGGTGCTCTTTAGGTGCCCTAGAATATATTTATGAGAATATTACTAGAATGATTAACAACATAATACAATGGAAATTGTGATTTAAAAAATATTCTTTTAAAGCGATAAATAAATTAATATATTTAATAATCAAACAGATGAATAAAAAGAAACAAAATATATACTGAATTTTATAGAAAGTTGGCCAAAAGATACAACCGTATTCATTATTAGATAGGGTTGATTTAATAGTTTACATAGTTCTTGAGATATGTAGGTAATATTTCTTTATACTGAAGAAAGCAACATGCCGAAAAAGTTTTACAAATCAATATTAAGAGAGTGTTATACTGAAGTTTTATCAACATAATAATAAAAAATGTTACAAAAACAATGATATAGGAATAATTTAATACAATGTTCATTAATAATTAAACATTTATTTACTTAAATAGCACCGATGATATCATTCACCATCGTGATATGACCAAAATAGAAACCCAATGAATATATATTACACCAAATGAATAAAAAGTAAAGTTTTTCAACTGTAACTTAATTGTTTTTGTAATTTTGTAATTTTGAGGAAGTAACAATACTTTCTCAATAAATCTCATTAAAGGCGTGCACAATCGAAGAACCCAGAAAGCTCGTGTTTCAGTGACAAAATGATAACATTACGATATGACTTTGTTCGCAGTATTTGAGAAGTCCTTTGAGACAAAAAATCAAAAATCAAATGGATTATTGTATGTGTAATTAGATATTTCTGCACGGGATGCAACAATTGTATGTTGCGATTCGTGCGATTCGAATCGACATTTATGTTTGATATCTGTGTTCCCTGGTGAGAATTTTACCACCTGCAGTGACAGCGCAGCATCTATTCGGCGTGTGTATTCGGAGTGTGTATTCAATAATAGAATATTCTTTCTAAAACCACTCTCCTTAACAACAATAGTAGTCGGTGCAGTACAATCAGAGAGACGGTATTTGGCATGAGCTACAGTAAGCTCAAGAAATAAAATACATAAATTGTATCTCCATCAACAGTATATCAACACTGACTAAAGCTTCAATTGTTTTAATCTGACCTTTGGCACTGCATAAATTCAGTAAGTAGATAAAAATTATTAAGCCATACTTTGGGATAACGATAACTTATGATAATACAATAATTATTTATTATTTTTTTGTTATTTTCTTGGAGCGTACTGCAACCAATACCGTGCTTGACTCCCATTTGATTATACTGCATCAACTACCAAGGTTATTAGCAGTTATTGGGATTGAATTGTGTGAGAATATATATTATATTGAATATGCGCCTTCTGCAGGATTTAAACTTGTCACTGCTACAGCCAGACGGCTTACCGGCTGTGCTACGGCGCGAGGCAATAAAAAAAGGTCAACAACTTGATTTTGTTTGATATTACTTAATCTAAAGAATGAAGAGGTTATTTTTATTTTAAACGCATATAAGAGTAGAAATACTAAAATGTTAGTTTATATAAAAAGAAAGTGTCTCTTTCTTGAAGAAATAGATATTGAAACTAAATTATACAGTCGTCTGAAATGAATATAAGCATTATTTTATAACATCGTATTTTATATTATTAAAAATCATTTTACTTGCCAATACTTGCAAACGCACCAACTTGGTTGTATCAATCAAGAGTTAGTTAAAGTTGTATAGGCGAGAGCACGCGTGAGACAATTCTTTGCTGTGAATCGCCTGCGAGTCCGGTTTCTGTATCGGTCTTCCCGGGTGAGGGTCTCCAATTGAAAATAGTGAAATTTGAGGGTAGATGAGAGTAATCTCGTGCGTCCTTCTTGCAATATGTCAAACCAAATGTCATCAACAAAAATGCACTGTTTGCAATGTTTATTATTTCTAATTGTGTCTAATTCGAGAGAAATTCACCGTAAACTAAAAATTTGGTTCAAATGAATATGGTTCAAAGAAAATCAGGAAGGCAATAAATTTAACTTCATCAAATTCAAAGGATACTGGATTATCATCACAATTCCGTTCT
>JAODIE010000006.1:880506-958113 GCA_027575565.1 Diploeciton nevermanni
CAAAGAAAATCAGGAAGGCAATAAATTTAACTTCATCAAATTCAAAGGATACTGGATTATCATCACAATTCCGTTCTAATATTCGTACTAATATTCCAAGTGTCTATTAAAATGAATTTATTTGCCTTCGATGTACAATATTACGCTGGCAAATGCCGTCAATATTACACTTTTAAGGATTACAGTTTTGTTGAGTGTGGTATGTTGATAGAACACTTATTAAATATATATCTGCAGAACGTTTTCGGTTTGCTGCCTTCTAAAAAATACTGAAGTGTTGTAGTTTAATCCACATAATGGATTAATTTACAGATAAATTATAGTTTTATTTCCTCGGGTAGAATGTGTTATAAATATGATCCGCCATACTGTAGATACGTGCATTAATAAGTAATAAACTTTGAGTTTGTGAAATTCACCATAAGTTTATATATAGTATATATTTTTATAACTTCAGAAACCAATAATTTCTATGAAAATTTAATAATCTCATACAAGCTCAATATATCAACAATACAGATTATATTAATTTACCATTTTTTAATATTCTCTATAAAAATTGAGTACATATTATATAAAGTTGTATATTTGAAACAATAATTTGTAACAGCAATACATGTATTGGAGAGACACGAATTCGAGCCCTGATACGAGTACTATATTTAATAGTACAAAATTAAGAGGATTTTGAGGGGGTTTAGAGAGACTTGAGGAAACACTTTTATTACGAAACTTTATTGAGAACTGGAGCTGGATGTGGACCGATTGAGGTTTATGCGAGACTGAATGCTGAATGACTGACCGAGACTTGAATAAGACTGAGTTGAAGACGGACTGATGAATGTGCGCGGCACACTAGACCAGGCGCTCTAGGATCTTACGGTGAGGCCGATTGCAATCGGCAACAAACGGCACTCGACTAATCATGATGTGCTAACAACAACTGCCTCGGAAAAATTTGCGAGGTTTTACTCTTTGACCAAATTTCGGTTGCGATTTGATATATTGTCTCATAACTTCTGTAATTCATGCAATAGATTGAAGTGGAAAACAGTGTTGGTCAATGACAGGCATGGTTGCGCAGTTCATATTATAATTAACGCTTAATTAAGTAATTTAACGCTTCTTTATTTTCCAGTAATAGTAAGTAAAATTTCATTTATCCTAAAAAAATTACGCTTGCTTGAATTTGATAACTATCATTCATTCTAATATTAACATATTCAATTATTGCACTACAGCTATTGCGTGATTATTGTCCATCGCACGTTTGTAGCAAAAATGTCCCATTCTTAAACATGGCCATTTCCTTGATGCAATCTACAATAAAAAGATAGTAGTTGTTGTCTAAGTCATCTAAGTTATCAGTCTTAAAAAATTCCTACCGGTTCCAACAATTACATCATGTTACATTTTACATCATTTTCGATTTTGACTAGATAAACAAAGAAAATATTATTCAACATTTGTCTAATAAACATCTACTTTATGATTGAATTGAAAATCAATCATTATTTATGTAACTGGTTATTAAATGCAGCTTTCTGATCATTTGTTAAAAAAATCATAATGTTTTCTTATTTACACTAAGCAAGAGTAACAAATCAGAATGAATTAATTATTGATTAAAAAATAATAAACATGCCTAAGCAATCCACATAAGATGACAGTTCTTATATGCAAGAGACATCATAAATTGCATTTTCAATTAATAGATAAGAGTGATATCAATCCAAAGATAGCCTTTTAAAATAAAATCTTGCTCGGTTGATTTAATAATTATTTAGAAATATTAATTTGCTCTGATACTACAGTCATTAAACATTATTAAACTCCAGGAAAAAGACCCAGTCGTGTCACGCAAATAATAAACATAATTATTTTTTCTTTTATTTTAATCAAAGCAAAACATAATAGATGTATTTGTTTGCGATAAATAAATTATTCGCACCTTCCTCTCCATTAAACGTATTATCGGAAATGTTCATTCATCTATTTGGAATGTTTCTAGTGTTTAAATCTCGAAAGTCTGTATCCGCTTGCAAACCATCCAAAAATAAAATCTGACTTATTGTATCATCCATTAACAAAACATTCCTGGTAGGCTTCTACTTGTAGCATTCTCGCTACCCCCACCAAAGAGAGGTTATTATTGTCCATAGCTGCTACTCTCAGCGAGTAACATGGCGTGAGAACATTTCTGTCCACTGCAAATTTTAATAGAATTTTGAGAGCAATGATCTGGTCATTATTGGGTGTAGTGCCTGCTCGATAATCGCCTAGAATAGATATAATCTAAGTATTTTGGTTAATAATAGATTAATTGTATCTAACTTACCTATAAGTGCAATGATTGGTCGTTGCTCTTTCACCAAACTATGATACCAGCCTAGACCTTCATAAACAATGCCTTGATCGTCAATTAAAAAGTTGTATTCGACATCGGATTGGTCTGCGACGGTCATGGATTGGTCTTGGATGTGTCTTATTAGACTGACACAAGATGTTAATCTATCGCAATGTTCAGATCGCGTGTCTGTGAGAATAACACTATCAGCAGGCATGCTTATCCTGAACAAGAGCCCGTCGCTCAGCGATGCATTCCAAGCCTCCCTTTCAATGAGTGTGTAGATTTCCGGCGTGAATACAATACCTACAAGCAGCATGGAAATTATTCAGTGATAGCGTGATGTGATAGCGATTTCTCGATTTAGGAATGCTGATGGAAGTTAAGGTCTTACGATAGGTCTATAAAGAATTGCAGTATACCTTCGTTGTTGCAAGTACTAAGTTATCAATTAACGCAGACCGTGCATGTGCTTCCCTTTTTCTAGGAAATGCCGTGTCTGATGTCTGAAAACAGCACAAATTGCGATACTGCTTGAATACATTGCTTGTGCGTCTGGCATTGAATGGAAATTGATTCCGTTCAATTGGGAATGGGATGGGAGAATGCGACATGTCAATCTCACCCTCATTGAAGAGAAGATACGTGGCAATGCTTATGCCGGTGAAGAAGAATAGGAAGAGTGCGATCACCAACAGCCAGCTGAATTGGTTGTGACGAGGCAGACTCTGAATGCTGCCGTATTGGGAACGCTCGCTCGGGAGGCGGCTAATGTTGTTATAGCGATTGTAACTGCCGCTGCTGCTACCGCTGCTTATCAGTGGCGTGCGTTCGTCAATGTTTACGGAGACTGAGTTTGCAGCATGAACACAAGCAATGCATGCTCGCACATCTGAAACAAATAGAAAAATGCACTTTTAATAGCTTCTTCGCCTACACATATTTTAGATTTCACTTAATTACGAATAATTAAGGTCATACTCACACAAGTGATTACATTTTTAATATTATTTCAAATAAAATATAAATTAATGACATCTCTTAGTGCATAGGAATTAGTCGATTCTTTAGATAACCCTCAGGTTATCACTATAAATCTTCGAAAATTCATTATGATATAAGATGGAAAGTAACAAAAGTAGTCTACAAGTAGAATTCAGTAAAAATTTAGTAGTGAAACAAACTATTAAAAAACAATTCTTTTCTTTAAGCCAATAAACATAATATTTAACACCACAATAACTAGTGAAGTACAGTCATTATTTTCATTGTTTATATTTACAATATTAATATCAAGTAACTCACCTGATTTCCTCATATCTCTCTTTGTCGTCATTATTGTGCACCTGAATATACGCCGTTGTGCTTATTTAACTAGGTAACTAAACTCAGGTATCCTTCGCGTTGTTCGTTGCAATTTAGGGCACAGGCGCAAATTGTTATTTGCTACATTATGCCTTCGCGCGTAAGGATCTTGTTGCAGAAGGGACCTTAAACCGCCCATCCACGCTCCTGCTATCTTCCGCACGGATTCTACAATGGTGCGTAGATGTGTCGATTGTTTTCCAGCTGAGTGCAACGTGTGCGTAGTACAGTAAATTCGGCGGCACGTGCGGTTTGTCGCAAATTGGTGATTGGTTATCGCACGCGACAAGCAATTGTCGAGTGATTGTGAGACTGCTTGCGTGGCCATACGAAGTCGATGCGCATGTGGCGACTACTGCCGTTGGCACATGAATCCAGCTTGCCTTTATATCATTTTTATTATATTTACAATTGGGATTGATAAGAGCTGAATGCTCTGCGTACGATTGTGCGGCGCCAACCAAAATCAGCAGTTGTTGATGATATATGTTTCCAGATCTTCTCTCATTAATATTATTTATTAAGTGTGAGCATAATCTTATTATTAGTAGAAATTATTTATGTGAATAAAGTTTAGCAGTTTAATGTAATTAAATTGTACTTTAAAAGAAGAAAAACGAAATTAAATTATCTTGATAAAATTCTACTACAACATTGCGATATGTTGCTTTCTACCAAGTGACCAAAAAGTAAGTGTTATAGTGAAATCTTATCTACATAATTATGAATATTAAACACTTTGTAACCACACTTAACGATATTCCAGAAATAAATTGTGTCTCATAACCTCATGTTCAGTTTCATAGTCAAGTTCAAGATGCAAATTTTGCTTATTTGTATACAAATATTAACAATGTATCTTCAATAATTTTCTTATTTATGTGAAATTAGCTGTGAAAGGGTCGTTAAACCAAAGTCGGAATCAATTTTGTTTGAGTTTAGAACTTAAGTAAAATACCCGATATTAGCATAAAGTATCAGACTAGTTTTAAAATATTTTCCATTTGTTAAAATCACCATTAATTTTCTTCTCAAAATTTTCCATTGTATTTCGCCCTTATGTGGTACATAGATAAAAGTAACTATTTTATAAATATTTACAAATTGCAAATATGTCTATAGTGCAATAGTCTCAAAAGTATTCCATGTTTACTTGCGCAAGTAATTATAAAGTACAGAAGGGTCGTTTTTGATGTCTTCTTCTTCTTCTTCTTCTTCTTCTTCTTCTATTTCGTTACCGCCTCGCTGCCTGCGGTTAGGCTTTACAGCCTGTATTTTCGTCCCGTTATATGTTTTTTATACATTATTCGGGGTACCATGCGCATATGAAGATAACCCAAGGGCAGGGGCGAGGGCGAGCCTCACCCAACGTTTTTGATGTATATAAAAAAATAAAAAACCCACAATAAGACATTTTCTTATAGACATAGGTTGTATTGTTGCTCGAGCAAATGAATTGGAGATACAAGTTTTTTGATCACTTGAGCCAGATGGAAAGGTAAGGTAGAAGTGGCAGCTTCTGTTCAGATTTTAATTTACTCCATTTGTTATTTGTTTGTCTTGCTTTTACAATTTTGCACTATTTCTTGGATTATTTTTAAACAGTGTCTCGTCACCTTCGCTAATCTTCAATCTATCTGTAAGTACGCCCTACTGAGAGAAAAATTATTATCTCATGCACTTGACTCATTACACACTATTAATATTTTTGGTGTATTTTCTGCGTGTCACGTAATCCTGAATGAAATTTGATTATTCCATTATTATACAAACTTATATTTTAGTCGTCAAGTCAAAACATTCATGAGTTGGAACAATGAAATACATTAGGGTGATAAGAAATATGTCATTGTACTTTTGAACTGTTCCCTCCCGTTACTGCGAATACTTAACTACAATTCATTTATCAACGGAATACTAACAATGTAAACAAAAGAAACCAATCTCAAGGCACAGGCACACTGATCAGAACGAATACAAAATATAGAATCAATACTTGGTTCTTATCAAAATATTTATTTTCTGTTAATTAACAAACTTTGAATCGCAATTGTGGCCAGAAATGAGGGCATTTTCCAAATAAAAAATTAAAAGCATGCTGGCTAGTTTCTTCTAGTAACAATGCAGTAGAGAAATTGTATGACTAGCTGTTTTAATTCGGTCTAAGCACTAGCAAGCACAATAAAACTGAGCTCACTTCAATACATAGTTTTTAAATATGATAGATTAAACTTTAGAGTCTTACTTAGACTCTAGAAGTAAGAGCCAGGTGCATATTCGGGGGACACGGGTTCAAATCCTGCTGCGTGTATATCCAATAAATGCCAATAACCTCGGTAGTTGACAAAAAATAAAAATTGCAATACGCTTCAAATATAAAATATCAAATAAAATAATATTTCAGTAGATTATAAATTGTAGCAAAGTGCTTTATGCAGCTGTTATTTGAGATTATTTTTCTCATAATTTTTATGATTATCTTTATCATTATCTTAGTTAATATTTACAAGATTAATTTCCTTACACTAATGGACGTTTCTTAATGCTAAATGAGGTTTCCTCAGCTACATTAGATAAACCATTTCAGCTTGGTACAGGCACTGATGAAACGATGTAACTTTCGGTTCCGACGTAGATTCTGGTTCACGCCACCGAAGATCTTCTCTTAAAATATAAACAGCGGATCTGAACAATGTATCATAATTGGCTATTTCGGCACAGTATGAATTAGAAACCTGCACTTTACATAACAATCACTACTTGCTAAAATGATCAACTTGTAATTTGATTGCTGTAGATCCTAATCTACATGCAAAATGTATGGGTTCCATGTATATTAAACTACCTAATTACAGGCTGAATGATTTAAATCAATTATTGCATGACAGAGTCGTTCATATAAATAACCCAAATTTCAATTCTCTGCATAAGTTAATTTCCTGAATTAGCTGTGTGAAACATTTTTAATTCATTTCGAAATAAATTCAGATAGCTAATAAAATTTTTAATATTAGATGACATCTATAATAACATGTATTGTGTAATAAATATAAAGCACGTCACATTAAAATTAACATTAAATAATACAATCAAATATAACACATCAATATCAACCCGTATTTCCTTCGCAAATTGAATAGAATATTCTACAACAGATTGATCATATAAATAGAATATTCTCAGTTGTTTATACTTTGTTATTTGGCTTTGTTGGCTAATTTGTTTTTGATCTCCTTGTTCTTCACTTTCCATTTTTCCAAGTTTTCATTAACCATAGTGAGCAAAGGTTCAGTTCCAGGAACGAGCTTGTATAGCAGTGTATAACAGGGTGTGCAGATATTCAACAGAAAGTCAACCTGTGACGCAGGCTGCTCCTCACGTTTCCTGCGGTCCATCATTGGAATGGGCGTTCGGCCAACCGCCAGTTCCGCATCGCCTTGGTCGTAGAACTCTTTGAAAATAATATCCACCGTCTTCACTTGCACGTCCCACGGCTTAGCACTAGCTGATAAATCACTGGCTGTCATTGCAATCGCCTGCAGAAGTGACATGTGCCCATGATTCTCGGCGTTGAACGTGTGAGTATTGACCAGGCGTTCCAGATTAAGGCGCGTGTCCCAGAAGGTGGCTAAATCAGTAGCAAGAATGCAGTGTTTGATCAAGTCAAGGATTTGTTTGTATTCCACGCCGGACAATTTTTGGAAGATGTTATGACCTTCCTAAATAAGTAATTTATTTAAAATGTTTTAAAAAATTTCTAATATTAATTTGATGTCATTCTTACTTGTTGCAATATAGTAACCGTTTGATTAAAATGATGATGCTCCATTGTCGATGTTGAATAAATGCTTGCAAGCGGGGACTGAGATTCGAGCATAAACTTGTTATTCTTACCGCGATGGTCCAAGTCGTGACATAATGCAGCAATAAATAAAGCAAGACACTGCAAAAGAAAATCTTTAATTCTATGCCTTCAAATTTCAAATTCAATATTCACAAATACTACTAACCTCAACTTCGTTAAACAAATGTTTTGCTTTCTTTAAAATGCAATACATTGAATTTGCTACTGAAAATCCATGAGTCCAATTGTGATATGGTACTCTACGATAATTCTTCTTCACTGTAAGCATAAACTTCAAGATACTGTGCTTTTCAAATTTCTTTGAATCGAAGAGATCGTAAAACATAAATATCGCGTGTCTGACTTGCTCCATTTCCGATAATTCCAACGGATTGAAATAGTAATCGTCTATTCCAGGTATGCTGTCAGAAATATCCTCTCGCAAAGCCAATTGTACTTCGTCATCGGTACAAGACCGATGATAACTCAGCACTTCGACAGCGACCTTATACTTTTGTTCTGATTTCTTAATTTGATTATATAACTCCGCATGGTTCAAGGCTAGTCCACAATAGACCGCGAATGTTTTGAAAGCTTCCTGATCTTGATGCGTGAACATTCCGTGATGCTTGTTGACCATTTGTGCGACACCAATAATGGATTCCTTGTCTCTATATACTGGCATGCAGAGTATTGTATTTGTTTGGTAACCGGTTTTTTTATCAACTTCGGGATTGAAGCGGGAATCTGCATAAGCATCTTTTATATTCAGGATATCTCCGGTTTGTGCGACGTGTCCCGCAATGCCAGTTCCTATTGGAAAGCGGATTTCTTCATTGTTCTCTGTAGATTTATCACCAAAGTCAAATATTTGTGAATACAAAGAATTATTTTTTTCATCAACTAAGAAGAAAGAGGCACGGTCTGCGTCAACTAGCTCCTTGGTAAAATTCATGATTTTGGTCACTAGTTTGTCCATGCTTACCATATCTTGAAAAATTGATCTGTAATATATTGATATATTTAATTTACATAATTTTAACGTTTGCAATAAATATTTTTCACAGTAAATACCTGACAACATCAAGCAGAAATGCATTTAAACTTCTTTGATGGTTCATATCATCATAGAGCTGAGCATAGTAGAGTGCAATTCTACCCCATACCAGATAACTAAGAGCAATCTCCTCCTCTTCTGCCGTAAACTCGTTATCGGTCTCATTACGATACAGTTCCAGTACTGCACACACTTCCTGATTTGATTGCATTACCGGCAGACATAGAATATGATAATAATCATTCTCAGAGTTGCTATCGTTACATTGTTCTTGATGGATCATCACGCAATGTCCATTGGACTAAAAATGTTTTCATAAAACAATTAAAAATATATAAGATTTATTTCAATAGTTTCTTATAAAAAAAATTACCACTGATCTTTTTGGAAACCACGCATCTTGATGCTTTTTCGATGTTCTAATTGACTTCTTCTGTCGAACCACCTTGTGCCGCAGTACTGCATTCTGTACGTCGGGATAATCTGCGTGCACGGGTACATCTTTGTCGGTATACAGTCGTAACTTGTCCGCATGTTCCGGGTTGTCAATAAGGAATAATCTAAGCAAGTCAAACAAAAGTGAAATGGGATGGAATAAGCTTGTGCGCTACTAATGTAACAATTCCTAAATGCCGTCTCAAAATATTAGCGGCGAAACTTATTTCGAAAAAACTTTTAGCTGTTGTTTCCGAATGTAGAATTAAATTTAAAATTTTGCAAACTTACATCGAACAAAGTTCTATCACGTTCTTAGTCTATGCAATAGTTAATGACAATAGTTGCACATTAGTTCTCGATTACCAATTGTTGGTATACATGATTGTTATTATGTGTAACTAAATCGTTCTATATTCTTAGGTTTTATATGCATGTTATCATGGTATCATGAGACGATAAGATATAATATATTCTCGCGCTTTCCATCAGTCGCATATTTAGTTGCGGATTAAATTGTAGAATACTATGCACCTGACACATAATTTGTGTGTAATTAAGAAAGAGACTTGATTAGGTTGCGTACGGCCCTTGATACATTTTCAGTGCGCAATTTAACAAAACTTTGTTTGCACTTGGAGATTCTGAAGTCAAGTTTCTTGTACTTGAAGGTGCACTATTGCACTTTGTAAATTGTCTGTTTGTAGTTGCCATGCCAACTTAATTAATTCCGCTCAAAGCGTATCGATTTTCACACGTTCGACAATGCCGTACTGTTTATTAAACGTGCTTTTCTACACTTTACTAAACCACAGATAATAGTTGATGAAAGTGTTACCACATTAGAGAAATTCGGATATGATCAACAATTCCAGAATTTTCGTAGTGAAGAATAGAAGAGAGTATTGTGGTATATTAATGCACACATTCTATACTTTTTTTTAGAACGTACAAAAGGTGTATGTTCTATAGATTTTATAATTTTCTCCCAGTTGCACGTTTGGTAGTTCATTACTTTATTTATTTGCAGATAATATATCAAAACTTACCTCAATCCATCCGAGTCAGTAGCTGCTGAAATACAATTTGCCAGTTCCCAAAGTATTTGCTCCGATCGTAAATTTTTCTTCAGATTCTCCATAAGCGTCTGCAACATTTTTTGCTCCTGCTTATGGCGCCATTTGCCGAGACTAGTATTCCTGCCATCTTCGCAGCGAGCTTTTCTTGTGAGCGAACTTCGACTGAGCCACGAATCCAACACTTCCGGATGCACATCACTGGTGACAAAACGCTCTACCAACTTCGGATGTAACCGCAAATACTGCACAACGTCCTCTTCTACTCAATCATTATCCGTTCGAGCAAAACAAATAAAGCAGAATAAAGTAAATTTTGTTTCAAACCAATTACTCGGGAGTATAAAATTTAGCGTGACACGACGTGTTTCAAAGTTATTACCCGTTATATTGAGATGGGAAGTGGCCATTTTCGCGTCCAATCGGATTGAAGAGCGTGCACTGAAGTACACGTGAAGTACTTGCTCAATTATGTTCGTTTCTAGCACTTTTCCACAAAGTACTTCATCATTTTATGACTAGGAACTGCCAGTCCATCTGAAAATTAAGTTGTTTTAACTTTTATGGGCACGAACTGATGAGTTTAGTAATCAACCTACAAGATGGGTGGTGAAATGAATTATGATATATATCTAGCAATTAAAGGTTCACAGATGGGAAACCTTTGAGAGAGAAGATGATGTGGCGTTGCTAATAGCTGGCGCAGCACAGACCAGTGACGAATGGGACGCATGTGAAGTACAAACGAAAAGTAGTACAAAGCGAGTGAAAACAAAATGATAATTTATTCAGGACGGGATGATATATGCAGGTATACACTAGAGTTGATATCATAACGGAAAGAGCAAAATGACACACACCACTTTTATTGAAAGTGCTATTTATTGGTTTCTTGCTTCTCAGAAGGCTGCGAAACGTTATAACATCTATTATATTGCAAATTGATTATAGATATATTCCGTATTAATTTTTTTTAACCCTTACAAATTAACCCTACAAATTTTGTTTTCATTATCTTATGTAATTTTTCCTAATCAACATAATTATGGCAATGAGATGATATTAAAAGATGATATTATACCTACCTTTGTATGCTTATGGAACCCAGAAATTATACTCTACCTACACTACTACTACCTTCGACACAATTAGAAGATAGAAGCTTGCATAAAAATGCGTCTTATGAGAAAGTAATAATTAAAAATGTGTTATTTTCCTAATAAGCTTTATAAGCAATCCGTGGTGATGGCTAGTGTTGATCACTGCACACCGGTACTCCAATTTAAAAAACACCAAACAGAATTGATTGCATTGACTCTAACTGCTCCCGCCCAAAAAAATGTGCCTGCATCATTTTGTTTTGCAACATTTTGCAGTGCTTTGTTGATTTTAGGCACGAAGTGCATCCAATACACTTATTATTATGCATTAGAGACCAATGTAAAATTCAATTAAAAACTCTCGATTTAAAAATACATACATCCTGCCAATTTACGTTTTAATTAATTATTTTGATAAAACTTATCTATAACACTGACTAGTTACTTATTTATATAACGTTTTCTGTAGTTAGAATGGAGTGTTAAGTATGGCGCTTGCTTCTCACCCAGAAGAGCCGAGTACATTTCCCGGTCGAGTAGGTGAGAAGAGAAAGGGGCACTTTAAAGGGCTGATCCCCCTAGTAAAAGATCTAAAGGGTGGAAATAACCCGCAGGATTGGAAAAGCCATAATAATAATAATAATAATAACGTTTTCTACTTGTTGTCTTTTTCAGAATGCAATTTTGCAGATTAATTATTAGAATCTTTTTGCCTATCAATTTACGTAGAAAAAATAACAACAAAAATATAATAGGCAGTAAGAATGAATATTATAACAAAGTGAAGAACTCTATGGGTTCTATTCGAGAAATAATTTAAATTAAGTTAAAATCTTTAAAATGCTAAAGAATATTATACGGTAAACACTTATAATTAATCAACAATAAATATCATTTTGAAACAATAAAGCTACTACTAATTTGCAAAATTTTGTGCAATCTGCAATGGATTAATTACTAAAGATCCTTGAAAACTCCTACCAAATAAAAGAAGTATTCAACTATTTATAAGTTGTCACTTCTATTAATTCCATTAACCAAATGTTACACATTTTACATCTGGTACTAGGAGTCGATGTAATTTTGTGTATTATAATGCCAGAGCACAAAACAACAAAATCTATACAATTTATAAAAGAAGGAAAAGATACTACTACTTATGTATGAATAAGACACTTTCAGTTTAGTATACCTTTAATTAAATTAGATTAGATACATTCAAACAAGTCAAACAAGTTCTCCGAAAATAGGATAGGACGAAAGTTTAAATTAGTTTCTTGTGTTTGATCCGCTCGGGTGTGCAAGGTAAACACATAAATCCTGCAACGTTTAGCGTACGTTGAATACGTAAATATTAATAGATACATGCAATACACATCGACACTTGCGCAATTGCACTACTATTTGCTTATGCGGTAAAGTCATGTTTACCGCATAAACCATAATTTTAATTTTCTACACATACGTCCACCCTTTACTACGTTAATTAATGTCAATAAGTTCATTTTGAGGTAAATTATTATTTAATTTGGGAGTAAATCTACTTTCGCCAACTCAGCAATCCTCAACTAAATGCACGTGCGGCGCGGCGCATGTATGTACGTTGACCCATGTTATCTCAAAAGCATACACGAATTCTTGCTCAAAATGTATTTACATGATAACTATATTCAGAAATAGGTTCACAGATATACACACCTTACCTGGCAAACTTACTCCACTCTCATTATTCTTCTATTTATGCAATGTTAGTTCACTAACTTTCAAGCGAAACGTGACTCTGCTACTCTATATGATCATCTATCCGTGCTGACACTCGAGCGCCACATGCAGTTACATTACGTTATCAGCTTCTATTTGTTTCCACTAGTGGTTTGTTTGAATACTTAATAATAAATCACTGCACATAAATCTCACCTAATTTTAGGGATTGTAATTCTCTGAACAAGTATTTTCCACAGTTTGTGCTACTTTACCAGTTGACATTCATTCGTTTATTTGTTGTTGCAGTATTAATGTTCCCTTGTAGATGGCACTGTAGTGATTAATAAATGTAAATTACTAGGAAGTATCATTACGTCGTTCCAGGTTGTTGTTGCCATGCGTGCTGAGGCAATTACCTGAAGACGATGACGAGAGTGCGGTTCTCGCGTGCGCCAACATTTGCTGCGTGCCAACGACTAAGCAATCGGAACATCGATGGATATTGATAACCAGCGTGCGACACCGACATGTAACCACGATACGTGCAGGCCGTGCGATACACAAAAGTCTCTCTTTCAACAGGGCGTCCAGGCACAATATGCTGATTACATTTGCATTGCATGCAGTGTTTGCACATAGTCGCATGTGAACACAATTGATTGCTGCCAAGTTTGCGCGACCAAAATTAATCACGTGTCTGGACAACTGTCGGTGACCACTGTCGAAACACTTTGAACGTGCTTCTAATTCGTCCAATGCAATTCCAATGTATTACCTTGATGTGCGCATTGCAAGTTTGTTTGAACCCGCGACAGATTGGGTGGTGGTGTGCAACAGAATGATTTACATGGCGGCAGATAGATTCTAATTAGATCCGAGAAACTTAGATGTAGGAGACTTTAGAAATCAGTTGATCATATAACCACATGAATTTAGGTAGCTCTTGCTTTACTCAAACTTTCATAATTAAATTATAAGGATTCTCAAAATTATAGAACGATCTTTTTTAATTCTGATTTAAGTGTTTGACCACATCGAATGCGATTTGATATATTGTTCTATAATTTCCGTAATTACTATTAGATTATTTAGCTGTCTTTACTAACAATTCGTAAATAGATACTGAATGAATGTGGGAAAATGTAATTTGTTTATCTTTAAGAGTTCCAAAGTTATAAGTGATTAAAATTAATTTTTGTGTAAAAGTGCAAACGCTGATATGAACGCATATTCCGAACAAATAGATATACATTTAGAATGAAATGAAAGTATGTTTACTAGATTAAGTATGAGTTACTCAATACGACACTAGTATTCTAATTTCCTTGAAGCATTTAGTTTTACTTATTTACCGGACTGCAACAATTCTAAATAGTCAACTCTGCTGGCTGCGCGAGGTCAGCAAAAAAAACATCGAGAACTTGAAAATTTAAGAAACGTGTTGTTTCAGCACATAATGGATGATAAATCAAATGCCGTTATTACCATCTCGATTGGAAATTTGCTGCTTCGCAGTGTAATTGCATAATTCAGGTACTTATTTTCTCTGGGTAACCAGGAAACATCAGTAAAAGCTGTGCGATAATTATCTAGCAAAAATTATCATAAAGAACTTGCATTTTTTTAAAGTAATTAATCTGTATTTTAACATTTTGTAAAACAAAATTTAATTTTTAATTATGTTTAACCAGTGATTTCATTTTTAGGCTTTAATGCAATGCAGTATATTAACACTTTGCGTACCGTATGTTTCTTAAAAAATTTTCACTTGTCATCGGGCTTTCTTATCGCTAGTTCTTATGATTTCTATACTCTGTTCATTTACTGTCCTAAAATTTCGAAGAAATGCATACGTAAATAAATACAAACTTTGATTGTTTTATATATTTGTTAATTTGCTTTGGTGCAACGCAATTCCACTCTTTTTTCCACCCTTCCACGCAATTTTACCCTTCTTTCATTGTTTATAGAACATACATAGTCACTGTCTTCTTTTCCGTTTATTTGTTTTGGATATACGTATCAATTGATGTTGCTGTATGTGACCGGAATGCAGTGTCAACCGAATTATGATGAAGTGTATTCAATGTTATGGTATCCTCCAAGTTTTCCTCAGGAAAACTTTTTATAACTTTCGCGCATCAACGCGCCGGTACGCAATGTAATAAGAAAGTTTTCGGCATGTTGCCTTTTTAGTATTTTCGGCAACATGCCGAAAACGTTATAACAAGTGAATATTAGTAAGTGTTTTAGTGAACTTTTATCATCATAATGAATATTAAACACTTGGTAACTACACTCAACAATACTCTAAAAAGATTTTGTATGTTGTTTTTATTGCGTAGATAAGATAATTTATAATCGTTGCGGGAACCAATATAATTAAGAGGTAACAAGAAAAGTTTGTTTGAGAATAAATAATTAAAAAACACGTATTTTGAATTTTAATGACAACTATGTTAATTAAAGGTTCAAATAAATAAAGTGTACAATTGCATTTATAATAAATCATCTGCTTACAAGAGGAAGAAATTTCACAACTACAGACTGTATAATAACAAATTATTAACCACTAGTAATCGATAATAAACAAACAGGGATATTAGTATAAGCATTACATAAAATTAAAATAAATTATATTAAAATAAATCCGGTCTCTTTATCGGAATTCTGGCCTGGCCTTCTCGGGTGAGAATAGTTAGACTAATGTCGAATCTCTCCCGTAACACCTAAAACTTTCCTGCTCGCTCGGTAAACCGCCTGCGGACTATATAACTTAGTAAATTGGCCCAAAGAAATACCTTTCATAAAGGAAATTAAAATGACCGCTAACCGGAGTACACAAAGAAATGTTGCAACTATATGTCATGACTAGAAATTTGGGTATATTGGCACAGTCTATAATAGGGGTTTATAATTCGCAGCTAGATGCAACTTTTTATGTTACCCGCCAAAGCACTAACAGAATTCAAGAAAAAGCAACAAGTTTGTAGCGTGAATGTGAGGTTACTGCTGACAAAAATGTACAGGTTAGGTTACAAAGTACTGTTTTCTTTATTTTTTTCATTTGTTTTGTTGATTCATTTCTTATGCTGCACATAGGAGCACAAGGGTCTCTTGTTATTAATAATCATTAAAATAATTTAGTGCTATTTTCAAAACTATGCTTCAAGTCTTCACTTGACTTGTGCCTGTGCGTGTGGACCCAACGCGTGATCTATAAATTTAGAGAGTACCGAATTTGTATTATTGAGTTATTCATTACACTTCACCCCGTGTCTTGAGCATCCTAGATCTTTGGAAGTGCAAAAGTAGTTGGTTATTTACGTGTTAGCGCCGCCTCTGTACCACCTGCGTGCTTGTGTTCTAATAGGTATATATAATAATTAATATTTTATTGGCGGAAAGAAAAATAAATAAAGTACCAAAAAGAAGGAAAATTAATGAAAAGAATCGCGAATTTAATGAAAAGTGAGTTATTGATTATTTTTATATTAATAATCACAATAAAGTTATATGCTTGATTTGTATAGAATCTATTTAATTTGGGTTGTTACAATGACACAAAAATGAACGTCAATTAAATCAATTTGAATCTGAATTCAGATTAAGTATAGCAAACCATTTACGAATGATGAGTTCATTAAACATTAAAAAAAGAACTTTTTTTGGAAATTCTAAAATTTTTGGTTATATGGCAATATTGTTATTATATTATGTTAGAAAAAAATTTTTTTTTAATATTTATTTTAAATAAATAAATAGTATTGTTGAGTGTGGTTACGAAGTGTTTAAGATTGTTTAAGATAAGATGTTGAAAAACTGCACTATACACTTAACGCTTTTTTTTTAAATGACCTGCCGCCTGAAAAAGGTTGCCGACCTCTGGGTCTACACGACAATCGACATGCCATTTAGCTACTTTCATCACTTAACTTCAACTATCAAATTTTACTATCGCCATTTCGACACGCACTGCCAAAAACCATTTCTCTCACCAAACCGATGGTGTTTTAATTCTCTATAAAATGATGCAAAGTCGAAGAAATTTAAATTAATTTCAGATATAATTCTCGCTTCATACTGAATTCATACTAACACTGGTGTATTAATTGAATCTCACAGTTGATTCTAGAGTTGTATCAAGAAATAAGGTGTATTTTATACAAAATGCTTATGAAAGGAATATCAACTTACTTAAATCATGACGATTCGCAAAACGCACCATTTTTGTCTTTAAGTGCAAAAAGCTACATAGAGCTAAGCCTGACTCGGACCTGTCCTTGAACCGAATTGCGCAAGTTTACGACAAATTGGAATTGTTTATAACTACCAATGTTTCTACACGATTCGTTATAGCAAATTAAGCATTCTCTAGAAATACTAATATTAAAATCAGAGATATCATTGTTGAATGGAAATTCAAAAAACTATTAAATATATGTATAGAAATAAATAATACAAATATATTTTGTATACATACAAACGTGCTATATAATCATACAAATACAAGGCTATCGAGCAACGATCCTTCTGCTAAAAAAAAAAAACAATTTTCTACAATTTTCTATACAAAAAAACCTTTAATTTTACTAGCCATAGTTGGTGCTTACAACTAGTTGTTTCCCAATAGATAATTTTGTTGGTAATGAACACTCCGGCTTAGTCTTATCTAATATTAAAATGTAAATGAAGTTTTTGTTAATAAAATTCACCACCGTGTCTACCTTAAAAGAGTCCTGAAAGCGTTTGCGCAGTTTCTTAATGTATAGGATTAGCATAGATAAATTGAAAACAAACACAATAGTCTAAATAATTTCAGTACTTACTACTCAGAATTTATTAAACAACATTGTTGACTAAAGGATTGTATTAGTAGTATATAATACAATAGAAAATAATAATAAGCCGTGAAACTAAAGAATGGTATATTAACCTGGGAGACCAGAGCTCGCTTCCCGCTTGAGAAGTTGGAAAACAGGCTACTGGTCTTCCTGGCAAGAATCTAAAACCGAATTGAGTGGCAATAGTTCGCTGGAATGGATAAATTCATAATGATGATAATGATAAGTTATGAAATTAGTGATAAACAATTCAGTAACTTACGCTTGGTTTTGTTTCAACTGCTTCTAACTAAATCCTTATAAGTTTAAAGACTAACTGTGAGGGCCACATATAATAAAAATATATATTTTATTTGCTTTGGCGTTGTTTGCTTGCACTTTACTGTATTTTTGTCCGGAAATTTGTAATATTCGGTTTTAATTAAATTTTTGATGACCAATTCCGTTTTACTACAATCAATTAAATATTCAATGAACTTTTGTTATTGCTACTGACTTTTTGATTACTACTATTTTTGAAAGAAACTCATGAAAATCATTACTTGCTACATTGGAAGCAGAAAATAAATTCTATTTAAAGTATTGTTGAGTGTGGTCACAAAGTGTTTAATATTGATTATGATGACAAGATTGCGCTTTTCTGGCTTTTTCGGTATAAAATGTGTTCAAATTTTCTTTGTTTTTCATGATTTGTTCATTGGAAAAGTGGGTGGGAGTAGTTAACGATTTCTTTTGGTAGAGATGGGTATTTTGCAGATTATATGATTAGTCGTAGAGGTTTAAATATAATATCGATGTGTGACTGAGTATGCTCATTAAGAAGTTTTAGGTTTTCCAACTTGTGCTTATAAATTTGAATGTTCTTCGTAATATATAGGTTCCTATTGTCTGATTTTAAAATTGTTTGTGTTGTATTCATATTGTTATCTGCGTGTGGCAAAAGGGAAATAATAGGTTTGGGGATCTTTGAAGACGCGCACGTGTTCTTTGTATCTAATTTGACAATTTCGGTTGGTTTCTTCGATTTAAATGGATGAACAAGAGTTACCGTTCAATTTAAATATATATATATATATATATATTATACAACGCCAGACGAAGCCGTTACGCTATATATATATATATATATATTGGTGGATTTGTAGACTCTTATCATATAAAAACAAACAAAATATTAAACAAACTTTATACCGAAGAAGTCAACAAGACGAAAACATATAAATAAATATTTAGTGAGTATTATAGTTATGCTTTATTCACATAATAAATTCTATTTATAAATCAACAAAATGCTAATTTTAATTTATTTAATTATGTACAAATTTATGTAAGAAATAAATTTTGTTTTTTATATGTAATATTTTCAGTGCATTATTAATGTTTCACAAAAACGTTGCTCTTGTTTTCATTAGAGAAAAACATGAAATGGCAATAATTATACCGTCAAGTTTAGGAATTAATTTTAAAAAAATTAATAAACAATGTACTCTAATAGCTTATAATTTGATTATAACGTGAGGTTTTGAATATTTAATTCCTTTACAACTATTCCTAGAATATAAAAATTTTAAGAATTATTTTTAGTAGACGTATCCAGAATTGTACAAACTTTTAATATTTCTGAAATCAATCCCCTTTACACTTCTGTATTTTGGGTTGTCTATATTACACTTCTATATATTCAATATATATTCGCAGCAAGCTACTTATATTTTGAATCATGGAAATCCGTCATATACCTTTCATTGTATTTATTTTTACAACCGAAATAAACAGAAGTGTGTTCCACAACGCAGGAAAAGGATGAAAACGTTGAATCCATTCAGATGCGGATTTTGATTCTGGACGCTGTCGGAATGTGCGGACGTGATCCGAGCTAGGCGATATGAAGCATCTTTTCCGCTGACAAGAATTCGGCACAAATCTTCCATCCAAGGCAATAAAATCCTGGATTTGCACCGATATCGCATTTCCTTCCAGCGTGTGATGAAATTTATTGTGTTTGCTCATGTACGCGCATGCGTGGCATATCAAACCAACCTTCGCAATGGTAAAGATAACGCTATTATCATTCAAATTAATGCTACAAATTAGCTCTATCTGCTCTGCAACTGGCCAAGCGTTTGAGAATGCAGGCTTGTTGTAGCATTGAATAATCAACTTGGTTACAAATGGTTATTTATATATTAAAAACTAAACAAGAATGTTTGTTTTAAACGTTAGAAAGGAATTCAACCAACCTATATTTGTAAATTACTTTCAACTCTGTAATTTCATCCTATCGTTAATGTGACAAGTAAAGCCATATTGTTAATTACAGCAGTTGAGGAATTGGAGGAATTGAAGATAGTATAACGCCACGATATGAATCACAACTGACACGAATATAATGGATAATAAAGTTTCACAGCACAACTTTTCAGGGTGCGCGGGTAGTAACTATGAGTGTATCCAATTAAGTTGTTTCGTTTTGAAAAGTATAACAAAACAAAAGGTTTGTATTTCGTCCATATTGCCCACGAAGTACATTTATAAATAAAACGTTGTCTTGCCGATTGATTCTTTCTCAAAGGGTAGATATGTCAAAAACTAGAAGATTCTATATTTATTATTGAAGAAAACAACATAGTAAATTTATCCTGATACAAAAAGTATGTTTTTTTTTTCGTTGTTTCTTAAACAGAAAATCTCTGGATTGTTTTCCCGACATCAAGTTGAGAATGAAAGCTTTTATTGCAACGTGAAGTACATAGCACAATTTTTCTTAAATATGCACACTGGATTATTCCGTTTGCATATTTAACTCTCAATGTTAACACTTTGCCGTTCGTACGTTTCGTAAAAATTTAATCGGTTGTCGCAGGGCGTTCTTGACATTATCGAGAAATTATAAATTGGAACGTAAATCTCTTTCCTGAAATGTTAAAAAAATACCTATGTAAATAAATAAAATTTTTGATTGTTTTATATATTTGTTTATTTGCATTTGCTTTTGTACCGGACAGTCCGGACAGTCTGTCAACCAGATCATGATGAGGCGTACGCGATATTGTGGCAACCTCCATATTTTCCTCAGAAGTCGATACATAGTTTTTTTTTTACCTACAAACCAGTTCGGTAGTTGAAATATGAAATATTCAGATGTACGGAATGCATTAAATAAAGCGCAATCAAATAGGTACAAGCAAACTTTTTCCGACTATTCTATGATCTTTCTGCATATAGGATAATTATTCAAATATTAGTCTGTCCAATCCATCTTTTTCATGTCTTTATTCCGGTTTTTGTGTCATTCGTATTTCTACATGTATTTTGAGCGTCAATCAAGGTGGCATTATGAATTGTAGAAATCATTCGAATCAATTTAGTGTTCGAGGTTTTTCATTATTGTGCGAGTACTTTGTCTTTCCGTTAATGACAAACTTCAAATACATTAACATATTCGCAGGTCTTAAAGATACTGAAGTCGAGCTACTATTTTGCGTACAACGCCTGTCATAGTTTTAAACAACAGGTGCAGTATATTTCTTGTAAAATCATAAATAATTAATACCTATATGGAATATGTTAATTGCTTTACTAGCAAGTAAATTTATTAGAATTAAGCAAATAAATTACAACAGTATCCATTGTTATACACCGAAGTGTTTAATATACAAATAAGATTCAGTTTATTGAAAAACCATATAAAGTTTATGAAAACTAATGATATGTTACACTTACCCAATTTGTGTTCTACTTTCCGAATCAAAACAAATAGGATAAAACGCTAAAATGTTGCTTAAATGGTATCTGTGGTATGTGGGTTATGAAATAAAACGCAAAATTACATATAAATATGTTAGATATGGTTCAGCAAGGTAGACCACTAGATATGGCGAGATGACTATGGGAGTGTTACCCTGGCAACGGGGTAACTTCAGATTGTGAAGCAACGACACGAGGGCGTGTCGAGTGTCAGTATGGCCGTGTTAGATGTGGTACTCGCGTTGCCGTTAGCTCCTAATATGGATGAGATGGCTTCGGATGTTGCCATGACAACAGATGTGTTGTTTTACCTACGGATGTGTAGTTATGACTACAGTTGTTTTATTAATGGAATTGAGCGAGTGTTCACGTTAATGACAATAGTTGTGTTCGGGATTAGAGCTCGGGGGCGGCAGGATGGTTTATACGAGCTTCTGGTAGTAATCATTTACCGCAATTCTAACAAATTTATACATAAAACTACACTTTGCATGACTAAATTACTAAATTTCTTGAATTTCTAATTTAACTAAAAATTTAGTCGTCAAGTCAAAGTTTCGCGTCGTCTCGGAGCTCTTCGGCAAACCGGGTGACCTCTGTGTGCGTATACTCACGCTTCAAACGAGTCTCAATCGAAGCTAGTGTAAAGCAGGTTTGTATTTACAATAATTATGAACTGCAAGGGTAAAAGTAATATTATAATTTATTATGTTGAAAAACTGCACTATAACAATTAGTTAAAATTGATTTGTAAAACATTTTCGGCATGTTACCTTCTTTATTATAGGTGGTTTCATTATGTTGATAACATTTCACTATAACACTTACTTTTTGTCACTTGGTAGAACGTTTTCGGCAGGTTGTCGAAATTCTTCTTCTTACTGAAGAAGGCAACATGCCGAAAACGTTTTACAAATCAATACTAAGTAAGATTATAGTGAAGTTTAATCAACATAATAAATCTCAATCACTTCGTAACCACACTCAACAATACTCTATTATAATTTATTTTAAAAATATTATTCAATACGGATTTTTGATAACTACTCTGCTATTGCTTTAAATTCTCACATTTGGAAAAATGACAACAATTTTATTCAAAAAATAGTAACTTTCAAACATTGCAAGAAAATAATGATCTTAGTTGTAACAAAATATAAGGGTAGCAGTTGCAAGATTTATTTGGAATATTTTTCTAGATCCCTTTAAAGATCAGTTTGCGATTTGGTACAAGTGACTAAGAATCACTGAGCCGTAAAAATTTCATAATCACCTAAAAAGCAACTTTCGCTGTTAACATTTTTAAAATTTGTTTACTTAAAATGCATCACAACTTGATCTGACTCGAGTTGAGCGTGACTGAACACCAAAACTTGTTTGCTACCCCAGACATGCTGTGAAATTAATTAAACACTGTAAAAACTTTTCCAACTCTTAATTGCCATCAGTTTATGTTTAAGATTAAATGACCTTCAATTAAAGGCACAAGGTCGTGTAGGGCACGCGTTTTAAATGTCTATCAACACTGAATACATCGCAATGAATATGAAAATAACCCCAATTAGCATTTCGGCGAGTTAATTAAAAGTCCTTAGAACTTATAAATTCATGGTAAATTCGATAGTTATAAAATAATATCAATTATAACGTAATTTTTGCGTAATTCGTGTTTTCGCATTCGAGTTTCGCATCAAGCGTGTTTGCGCTGATAAATAAAATTCTTCAACGCATCTATTGTGTGCACAGACACAAATAGCAAGAGGAAACGCGAACTGTTTGTGTCATTCGCGAGTGAAATGGCTCTGGACACGGCCGACGCGGCGGCGATTTCTTCACGTTGCGTTCGCACAGCGCCGCTGCGCCTGCGGTCGATAGAGTGCGCGCGCACGCGCATGAAGCAGGCGGGCGGCGGCAGCGGCAGTTCTAAACTGCTCCCAACCACCCCCCAATAGATTCATTTTGTCTTGTCTCAAGCTCTTGTCTAAATGAGAATTTTTTATGCTCGTACGAATCTCAAACTAGGTTATGGATTGAAATAGTTTTTAGGAGAAATATTTGCGTAGATAAGATACTAAAAAATTGTAATAAAAGATTATATTGTTGATTTTATAGGACATGTCGATGATTAATTGTTTAATATACAAAAAATGTATTTTATCAATCGAGAATAAATAAATAATAAAACAATTGTCTGTTGTATATTTGATTGGCGATCTTAATTGAATTTTAAAATTATCATTTATCATATTATTTTTAATTAACGCTACCTCCAACCTAACAATCAAATCAACAACAATAGTATTGATAGAATGCGGCAGTGTAAATGTGCAGAAATGTTTTCACCGTTAGCACTCTCAAACCGCTTGCTCGTCGAAGGGCGCGCAGGAATCAGCAGGAATTGCATCCCACAGCAGTCGCACGCGCTCGTCTGCCATCGGCGTGGTCGCCACCCATCCGTTCTTACATAAGCCGGCACGCGCAGCACCGCAGTGCCGTTCGCTCTTTCACTTCGGTCGCCTGCGTTAGTCGCGGTCACACAACGCAGTCAGTCGTGCGGGTGCCTGCAGGCGTGTCGAGTATTCTGTCGCGCAGTCAGCTGCTTGTTCGCCGCGGCGCGCACCAACGCCGTGCGTCTATTCGGCACCCTGTCACCAGCCTTGGACAACACTAGCGCATCAGTGTATACTCAACATGCGCTAACCACGCGGAACTAATCGACAAACGAAACGCACGTTGGCCGTAATCGCGTTTGTTTTCGCCGCAGAGCCATGCGCGAATCCATGTCACACGGTAGCGGTTGCAGCGGTAATTTACGTTTGTGACGATTCACCGGCGCGGATGTGAGCCGGTTGCTGACGATTGTGGAGCGCATCGTGGAATCATTCTTCGTCGCCTGCGTACGTGTATATGGCAGTGGTCAATTTGGTGGTGACGCCGCTACGAAGGCGTAACTGCCTTCTGATACTCGCGTGCGTCGTCTTTATACCCTTCTGCTTTTTTGTGCTATTTTCTGTACCAGGTAAATTTTCAAATTTCTAAATTACATTGCAAAGCATATTTACTTCATCGTTAGTTTGCCTTCACCACTGAAAGACTCGATGTATGTATGTATTATATTGTATGACACACTTGCATAACTTGAAAAGCTCTATTCGAAACTAGAACCATTGCGGAGGCATTGAAAAGAAAAGGAAAACAGAAATGTCAGACATGTTACTTCAGCGTCACCTACACATTTAAAGTACATAACCCTATTTTACTTTTTTGCAAACTAAGTAATGCTGATTGTTATCTCAGTTGAAAGAAAGGACGATTGCACTTGATTGTAAATGTAGTGCATTGTCAAAACCAACAGAATGTCAAGAGCTTTGAATGGAAATTCATTGGCAGTATTAAATCTCCAGCTGATATATGCCCTATTGACGCAGCGACCTGACTTCTGTGCGTGAACTCCTTGTACATTTATGCAGAGCACGCTCATCTTGAAATCTCTGTCTATGGAATCACAAAATTTTATTTCCACCCCGCTCCTCTTTTATGTGCATCCTGTAAACGGGAATAACGCAAAATAGCGCGGATTTTAGGCTGTAAAAAATATCGCCCTAGTTTAATGCGAGCGTGAACGGGGCGTTCTCTAGTACACACTATGTACACATTTCAAAGTGTTGCATGGATATTAGTTTAGTAGCACCGAATATGTGTTAAAAACAGTCGAAAGTCAATTTGGTTGTTGTGTTTGTGTCTGATCTAAGACACGGGTAATACACGAGCAGTGCGGATTGCTGGACGAAAGTAAGCGAAGTTCAAGCAAGAGGAAGCAGACTGGGACTGTGCGAGTGAAATTTAATTTCACTTTAAGCGTTGCCATTCCGTGCGGTGAGTGCGCTTTCTTTTTCACGGCGAATTTTTGTATTGCAGTGGATGCGGTAATTATCGTGAGATACCTGCGCCGCCAGTGAGAAAAACGGGATATAATGCAGTGTCTCCAATTATTTCACCGTTGCTCTCGATAATAAGCTCTCGAGTTCATCATCATTAGTGATGTTATTATTTATTTGCTAATTTAATAAACTTCATACGAAGTCGTTAGATGAATATTAGCATTATTTTTCCACATGAATAGACTTGGAAATTAAATGGGCAGTTTTATTAAATAAAATAAACAAACTTATAAATATGTTGGTATTTTGAGAAATTTACAATGTCTAATTTTAATTTGTTTTCTATTTAATGGTTTTCAATTGTACCTAAAGCATTCTAACGAATGTGATGATTTGATATCACATTCGTCGAAACGACCTTTTTACTATAGCAAACTGCTATATTAAAGAGCTGTGTTTTTATAATCAATTTCACTTTGACAATTAACTATAAAAATAAAATAGAAGAATTTTTTGTTTTATAGGTATTGTGCTTTTCGTATAAAATTGAATTGAATTGAGAAACGGTTATAAAATAAAAATAGCCGAACATTTAACGATTCATCATTATGATCGGTAAACAAGCCATGAAAAACAAAACGAACAAAATGTTAAAATTACATTAATATCTCAACGTAACGAACGAAGATAACGCCAAACAAAAAACAATTGAAATTGTTTACGATTGGTAGAGATGGTGACAATAACAATGACGATAGTACTCGAGGCGCGCATTGGGTGCTGCTTTGCCGCTCAACGACAAAGCAAAACGCAGTAGATAATGGATGCTAAACATAGTGTGAAATATTCAACTTTGTTGGTTAAAATAGACAGCAACTCATGCATTTTGTATTCTGCATTTCAATGTGCTGGGCAAAACAAAACTAGTGTGTGCGCTTTGGTGACATTTGAAAACTGAATCAATAATCATGAACTCCCCCATTGCTGTACTTCATAATGTTCATTATTTCATTCAAATTAATAAGCCTATTTAGAGGCATTGATTGTTGCGAGTGTCAGTATCAATTGGCAACAAGCAATGATGGCTTGTTAAATTCTATAAAGGTTTGATGTAAAAGTTACATTTTCAAATTTTATGTGTCATCTGAATTATCTAACTTACAGAGGATATTAGGCATTGTTAAGTTATGTTAATGGCTAATATTAGTCTGTTGCAGACGGTCACCTCTCGACGGGTGTGCATTAAATGCGATAGGAGCGTGCGTCGAACACATTTTATGTCGAAGAAAAAAGTGGGATAACGTCAATGTCGTACATTGGCCACCGCTGTGTATAGTACTGATGCAGTAAACTTTAGAGGCTATAAATAATTTGTGTCCCAGGACAAGCCAATAACAATTTTTTATAAAAAAATTTATTACATATTTAGTAATGATGCATACAGTAATGTGGAATATTTTTTTTACGTTATATTCTTCCTTTAACTATTTTATTAACTAAAATCTCATATTAAGTATTGAATTAATGGTCATCATTTTGCCCTATGTTTTTAATTATTCACGCTAAACTTGTTTTCTTTAGCGCATCATCATGTTATTATGTTATTTAACAGTACAAGTTAATACTATTATAATATTGTAAGTAGGTCCTGGCCCGAACTTATCACGAATATATAATTAACATTTCGTCAAGTACAAACCTTGCTTCGTGTCCACCATTCAACTTATGTTTTAATACAATTCCATTCTTAAGTTTCACTCGCATTGTAGTTAGTTGTCGGTACATTCTCTATTTGCTAGTGTATTGTTGCATGCACTTTAATCAATATATCTTGCACAACAGCGTGCACAGTGACACATTTACTCGTGGCACTGTGCATCAGGTATTTCCTGCCGTAATCAAGCAACCACCGTTCGCTGCGAAGTCACCTTCGATAATTTCAGTTAGACAGTGGATAACCGGTTCAAGTATTATCACAATCTCGAGTAGTAAACATATCGTCACTTTGTTTGTATATTAATTCCAATAACCTTGTTAACTGCTGCGTCTAAGCGAACTGTTAAATATGCTAAGTGGCCGTGTATTGCGCACTGTTTTCTCTAATCTAAAATGTCTAATTAAAATGCAAACATCAAAGGTAATTATTCTTTGAATATATTGATTTTCAAGGAAGTAGGATACGTTTAATCGGACTTTTATTACATACTTAGGATTTGCTTAATTAGTAATTTATTTTAATTAATATTAGAGGATAAAAGTACATAATTTATATGTTTGTGTTATTAGGGTTAAATTGAAATTTAATGTTCTTTATTTTGTATTTTCAAGTGTTTTAATGTGTTTAACGGTAAAATATTATTTCCTTTAAAGTAGTATTTTACTGGGAAACTCTATAGTACGTGTAATTTGCATACATATCACCTCTTGATTAATACGATTATTTCTTGAGTTATGTCGTTGTTGCTACTTTCATAGTACGCAAATGTAGGCAAGTAAGTAACACATCAACTTGTGCTGCTTTTCTCTCGTTCTTTGTTTTTTATACAAAGGGTTATAAGTTCTGATATAAACATTAATGTAAACGTGTTACACGAGAGGGCGATTATAAATTTTCATTTAAAATATCCTCTTGGCAAACTTCGCTGAATATCCGTTAAAGGCCATGACATAGAAGAAACTCACATCACGCATCAACACACTTTCAACTTTCTTCGGTCTTGTCAATTTTTGTGATAGTAGTGAAATTCTTTGTTTTGAAAAATTTATGTTAAACATCCAGTAAGGAATGTCAAGTGCTCAGCACGCAATCATTCACACTGGACTTCTATAAATAGTATATATAAAACACCATATTTCTTGGTATAACTCAAGAACCAGGTCAGTTGATCAAATACTTCGATTATATTGAAGCTTATAGGAATGTAATCATTGGTCTAAGTATGACTTTGCTACGAAGTGATCTTTAGCTGAAAATGTAATTTGATTGTAATTATTTTGTTCGGTAAGAATTAAAATTATCAACTTTAATACTAGACGCGTATGAGCACTTTGCACCATTTTGTAGAGAATTAAAAAATACGTAGGACGACGAAAAGATTCTTCAATTAAAAGATAATGCTTAGATAATGTAAAGATTGTAAAGTATCAAACAATACGATAAACAAGCCCAGCTTCGTAGCTCAGTCGGTAAGAAGTCTATCTGACTGTAGCAGTGACAGCGAGGTGCATATTCGGGAGTCGCTAGTTTCAGTCCCAATAACTGCTAATAACTCTGGTAGTTGATGCAGTATAACGAATTGGAGGTCAAGTACGGTGTCGGTATCCGGCATGGTTGCAGTACGCCATAAAAAGAATTTAACAAAATACATTAATCGCCTGTTTTAAGATGAAGAGAACATAATGACTCAACTACACCACATCTGGAATTTGTAACGTTTCTTCGTATATCTTCCAGACAACTAACTTTGCGTAAATTTGTTTTTTACACGCAATTTGTTAATTTGGAATGAAATTTTAGTATCAATACGGGTGTAAGAACCAATTCCCACTGTTAAATTATTCCGTAATAGATTTGGGAATAAGACAATTTGCTATTACTTGATTTGTTAAAAAGTTATTGCAGAAAATATAGTATAGTTTCTTATTTTTGCGTTTAATTTGCGACTTAAAACGAAGTACACCGAACCATTGTTCATTGTTTTATTATAAACATGAACTATTTAAATAGTCGTAAATTGCATAAATTCATCATGACAAGTATAGCGTCTGCTTCTCACCTAGGGGACCCGGGTTCAATTTCCGGTCGAGGAGGTGGGAGACGGGCAACCTAAAGCACTGATCTTCCTGGGAAAGGATTAAAAAACCCATTGGCTAGGCAATACGCTGCAGCCATAATAATAACAATAATAACAGTAATTATGGCACATGCGAATCTATAGAACGAATCCGTCGGTATTTGCTAATACCTAATATAATAATGTTAATGTAACAATGAAATTTGTAATTGCATATTATAATTACATGAACATGCAAGCAACGTCATGCAAGCATCATTTGTGGTTTCGCATATGTAAAGGCATGAACGAGTTAGTTGCTAATCGCATCATTATGCCTATTGCCGGACGAGATTTATGTAATTGTTGTTAATGATGATGACGGCGAATATGCTTGGATATTTTGAATTGAATTCGGATAAATGTTATTATTCATACTTAGAAATATATGAGTCATTTTATTGTTACCGTATTCGTAAAACTGGTATAAATCCTTTCTGTTTGACATTTTAAGCTTCGTCACTGGGAGAATACTATTTTTTATTTAAACCAACTCTAGTTGTTTTATTATATGAGTTGCCATGGCTTATATTACATAAACTAGCCTGTGTACTCAAAAAGGCTAATATCAATGATTTGATATTTACGTTGCAAAAAAAATCATAAATTTAAATATACTATTACGCGGTTTTATAGCTTTATATTTTACAAGGACTAAAGTATCGCAATGGAAATTTTTTCTGGCGTAAATTGTTTGTAACACATATCACACAATTTAGTTTCGGTTTATAATTTTTCCGTAGTTTTTTCAACCACAAGTTATTTGGTGTTTTTGGTGGTATTGTTATATGTAGAATCTTCCAGGGCATCAGAAATTACCAGCATCCGTCAAGTTTTGTGTTTCGAAGACAAAGAGATTGAAGCCTTTCTGTGCAGAAAGAAATCAAAATCAAGTTTTTCGCTTTTTTGAAAAAAAAAAAAAACTGGTATTGCATTGGACAACTTATATGTAGTCAACGTATTTACATTCTCATGTGAACTTTAACAAGGGAAAACTATTGAACTAACAAAGACAAACAAATTATATTTCCATATTAAGCAATTGCCAAAGTAAGTTTATCTCAATACAATGAATATCAGACACTGACCAAAATTATTATTGTTAATTGATATTGAAGAAACGTGTGAGTTCGATACTGAGATTAATAATAATTGTTAGATTTTCAATTCATCTTTTTTATTTATATTATGAAGCATTCTATCAATATCGAATAACCGAAATGTAGTTTAAAAAAGAAATCAAATCGAAAACTAAAAAATTTAGGTAAGACCGTAGGCGAGTGAAAATCAAGCACAGATAATTTTGTTTTTCTCTGAAATTTATTCTTGCAAAATAAATTAGAGAGTAATCTGATCAAAGATACTTAAATCATTTCTATCAAATTACTAAAGCATAGTGGCTGATTATGCTTGTAACCTATCAATTTAATCATCGATTTACATTGAATTTGTTTAAGTAGAATATATTGAATTTGGTTTGATTTGCGGAGTTACAATATGAGTTCGGTTCTTTGACTTGTTCAAATTTATAATGTGATTACTTACTGTCTCGCTTTATAGTTCAGTTGGAAAGTCGTCTGACTGTAGCAGTGACGTCAAGGTGCATATTCTGGGGGCAGGGCTTCAAATCCTATTGGGGGTGCTAATAACCCTGGTAGTTGATGCAGTATACTGGAAAGGAGGGCAAGTGCGGTGATGGTATTTGACATAAGAAAATAACCAATTACTTACCATAAATTTTATACAAAATAAATTTATTATTTAATGCAATAATATTAATTATTTACATAAAATTATCTTGATTTCATCAATTGTCTAAAGTAACATTTCATACTTGTGTGTTAAAATAGTTCAGTTCTATTCAATTGCAATTATTCTAGTAACAAACGACGTATGATACCGAAACAAAATTTCAATTCAACAATCGAGCCATTTACGGCTCGTATTGTTATAGACAAGAACATAAATGTCAAAACTAATTATGCATTCACTTGAAAACACAGTTGCAACGGTGCAATTAAATAGTGATGGAGGAGCACTACTCATGCGATTTGCGAATTTAACCGTGCGTGTCGTGTGCATTATGCCTGCGACTGCGTGGCGAATTAAATCAATTCCAGCATCCATTAAATTGTTCCGATTGACAGCATCTAATGCGATGCGCTAAACTAATTAGTATCTTGGAGCCAAGACCCAGTGGAGCTCATCAGGCACCACAGAAGTCGTGGATGCAAGTTGAATTTAAAATGCAGCGACGTAAAATGAGTATGTCTGAATTGAAAATTATCTTGTTGGTTTGGCAGTATGGGAGGCAGTAAGTTACTTGGTATTCGGTGAATTTGTTGTTTTATTTAGCGCAGAAGTTGGAATAGGATGACCAAGCACTTTATAGCAATTGATGTTCGTACTACTAGTCTAATAATAATTTTCTACCGTCAAACTTGTACTATTTGTAGAAAATATTGTAGAATCCGAAGGTCTCAGGAGGGCATTTTAAGCTAGAATTTATGCGAATTCATCTTTTACAGCATCAGTATATTATTTAGATATTAACAAATAGAATTAAATGTGAAATTTTGTACGAAATTCTTCAATAGTTGATTGCAAAAGCGAAGTACAAAGCAATTATTGTGATTAATTCTTCCAATCATGCAACCATTCGGGAATCAAATAAAAAGTTACCAAATTGAGAAACACTCGAGTCGTACGTCGAAACTAATCTTAAAACTACCGCTATTCCAGTGATATATGTGCGTACTTATGACGTTTATATAGGCACACATCGATTTACAAGTACCGCGTTTTTCCATTTATGTCCGCAGTCCAGGCCGAGCAGCAACAACGATGCGTGTTACATGCCAATACATACATCAATATCCGAAGAATTAACTTAGCTGCTAGACAATGGCATGTGAATCACTTGCTGAAGTGGCCGCTGTAAAAAGTTGGCGCTTAAATGAGGAAACAATACGCGTACATTTCGCGAATCGTGAGGCTATAATTGCAACCACCTCGAGCAGCGAGTAAATAAGAAACGAATGCGATTTGGATGCCGCCTCCATTGATGCTCGCTCATTTATGTTGAACTGTAAATACAATTACTGCCGGAGAAAAGCACGTCGTTGGTTTTTATTCAGGTATGCGCGCAAAGTGCGTGAAGTGCGCAAATGTTTCCTCGAATGCTTGCTGTTTTGACTGTCGAAAAATATTGGAATAAACATATTATCATCATTGCCACACAGAGTGAGAAACACATTGGATTGTTCGTGTCAACACCTCATCTATTTCAGGCTTGAGAATATTAGAATAGACGGGAAATTGAGAAGGAAAAACTTTTATTTTTATCACATCTTGACTTGGGCGAAATGATGTGAAATTATTTACAAGTGTTTTGATTTGTATTCACGCTTACAATCTTAAATATATTCAACGCCTGTAAATACCTCAAACTGTTTAGTAAGTACTTATTTATTCTGTGGGAATGCTTGCTTTATTTATAGATATTGAATGACTTATTGGCCTTGCCGACATTAATCTACAAGGTGTCTACCATACGGAATCAAATCGTGATCAACATAGGTTGAGCATAAATTACGGCATTACGCAACTTTATATAGTGCTTGTCAATGTTGGTGATAATGATAGTGGAATCGCGAATTGGAAATGATTATTGCTGCGATTAATTCCAATATTCTCTTGCATAGCTCTTGCGGCGCGTAATTGGTACTTGCTTGATTTTCAAGTTGCGATTTAATGTTGTCGGAAAGAAGTATAATTCCCGTTACTGCGTTTTTTCTCCTCCGAATGTGTTACTCATGTGTTTGGAGTTACCTTTAGCGGCGTGGTTTGAGTGTTGAACATTCATCGCCGTAAAAGCTGGATAATTTAGTAGTTTTGGCGGACATGAGCGGTTTAACGTCCAAGGCGTAATGTACGAATCTTGACCTTAGATCGTGACGCACTGCACGTGATGCACCGGCAGCTGAGAACCGCAAGGGAAATTAAGTAGTGATGATGACGTGCAATTTATGACTTAAGTATGTACTACATGTGTTTATCATCAATACGGCGAGTATAAAGAAAGCGATTTTTTATTTATTACTACTACTAATAAACATTCAAAGAAAGTTTTGCTTCGACTATTTATTATTGTACATGTCTTGACTTGTAGACTAGTGTTTAGTGATGCGCCGTTAACCTGTCTCGGCACTCGCGACCTTTTAGTGTCCTTCTTTCTGATGCGGCCTGCATTCCCAATCTTGCCAGAGCTTTGATGTCCGGACGCCTTCGATGTGCTTTATCTTTCTTTATCTATTGTTCATAGAACACCGACTGTAGTTTAGAGGTTGCAATTGGTAGGTCTTGTAGAATGCACGAACGTAGACAATTCAAGTATGAACAAGCATGGTGAAGAGTCAAACAGTCAGAGGTTATGCGGTGCATACTTTTAACCTCGAAACGGATACTCATAGAACCGCAATGTAACGTGCTTTTTTAATTGCTTTAGTAGATTTTGCTCTTGTCGCACCCAGTATGCAACTGACGTTCTAGCTAAATATAACTTTAAAGGATTAGGTGTATTGGGATGTCTTTTTAGGCTGGAAGCTTGGAGACAAAAGATTGTGGGGTTATCGATAGAGAAACATGTATTATCACGTTGTCAATAGAACAATAATTATTAAGAGTCAAAAGGGATGCAAGTAACATGTTGATAAACTTGGTCTTTGATAAGTTTTTATTAAGTTTGTTGTGGTTTTGAAAGGAAATGTATATTGGTCATAATTATGGTTGTTCAGTGAGTTTTACGGCTTTTTGACATTTGAAATAATGAATAGAAAGATTTTTTCTCTTTACTTTATTTGAAGTTTTTTTTTTTTTTCAACAGATTTTTATAGATTGTTTTATTTATTAGATTGACAGAGTTCTTAAGCTTTTATAGAAAGTCAACATTACTTAGCCAAACATCAAAGCTAACCGCGCGGGTTTAACAAAGCTTCAACAAATTCACTCGATCGCCATTGTTACGTTTTGCACTAATGCAATATTTGCTTAAATTAATTCTCTCGAGCGAGTACATTTTCACAGAATGGAGCCTTTAACGAGTACCAGTTCCAACATTTTGTTCTTTATCTAACATAGCCAAGGGAGAATTTATGCAACCACACCGTCACTATAACTTTCCTAGTTTTTACAAATATTATTTTTGAAAAGAATTTCTAGAAAAGTAACAGTGATGTTACATTTATTGGTGTGTAGATAAAAATGAAACAGCTATACATATGCATGTTTTGCATTTTTGCCGACTTAAGTCATTTCTAACCTAAGCTATTATCGTATAATAAAATGAAAAAATCATATATTTTTTAAATATTTTAAAATTATTATAAATAATTTGAATTTGAATTATAAATAATAATAATTTATTTGCTGTGATATTTCCAAAGGTAAACCAAAATGCAATTTGCGTAAGAACATAGCAAATACAAAAAAGATAAAAGCATTTCTGCCATCAGTGTATTTCCTCTACTTAACATAGAATGTTATTGGCTAAATTAGTACGTTGGCTCTGATAAACGGAAAACAGAAAATACCACTAATATGATTACGGCTTTATGTGTCTCTTGTGAGTGTCACGTACTTCACGTACCTACTAATGGTACTACTCACGTGGTATGAGAGTACATCAAGGAGGTACAAAATCTACATACGTATCCAACACCCCTTATTCATATAATTTGATTTACGTAAGCAAAGGGTCACAGAGATAAAATTATATAGTCACTGACAATATTGTCTAATGCAATGCAAAAAATACAGTGAAAATGATAAATTTAGGGGCGTATTGTAATCTTATTACTAATAAATCTCTAGGGTTGAGACGCGTCTTACAAGACAAGTCGATGCTGCTAAGGTACTAGACATTCTGAGACTATCAACTCTGAATCAAGTTAGGTAGTATTTAACTGTGTTACCGATCGTAGTCGGTTACTACGACTAGTCTAGGAAGCCGGCAGTCACCGGCATTAGTTTTGGTTCTTGAATTAATCTAGAGAGTCTGGACGTTACCGTTCTTACTTTGTTTTCTTAGAATTGCTTCAGAGAGCTGTGCATAGATAACGTCTAGGTGTGAGAAATTATAAAACGAGAGTTCTAGTCAGTTCGATACAGTCTCAGCAATAAAAGGTTTCACATACAACCAGTCTCAGTAATAAAGAGTCTCAATACTAAATGATCAGATACGAAACAGTCCCATAGTAGTCACACATAATAGTTCATATATAGTCAAAATCTTCTTAATTGACGCGGCCTATGACAGGCCGAGGTTTTTGGATAATTCAGCCGCGTCTCTCGCTCAAGAGTGAGACTTTTGGAAAAAAACATTTTACTGAAAATTTGAGTGGATTTATCAACCCGTTGGTCCATACAAAACCAAATCTTTTCTTTCCGTGAAGATTTATCACACGCGCATAACAAATTAACATATTTAAAGCAGTTTTGAAATTAATTTCCATTCTACTTGTTTCTATTATAGTTTTCTATAATTCGTCATATATAATACTACATGTTTCATCCACTGTTTGACCCAACGTTGAAGTAAACTACGGCACGCCAATGCTCGAGGCCAATGATTGCGCAAACATGCGCAACCCCATCGTGTCAAGTATAATGATTTTGCAAAATGGTTATAGTGAGTTAGCAGAAGTCCATGATTCATTTATTAATATTCCCGGCGTGATTGTTTGCGGTGCGTTGTGCGGCTTTCTAGAAGTTTAATTCACACTGAAGTGCGCTTAATTCTACGTTGGAAATAATATTTATAATTTCGTTTATAGCTGGCAAACAATGCTAAATTTGCGGCTTTGAGTTCCATGTTCGTGATAAATAAATCGTTTGATGAATTTCGTTTCTAACCGATTGCGGTGTTTGGTTTGTATGTAATGTCAAGGAATGTTACGAATGGAATGCTATTTTTATTACGTTGTTGTTGGTTATTGATAACTAAACGCGATTTGAATATTGATGTGTAGTTTCAATGTGGTAGTTATGACTGTGAATAGCTGTTTCATTATGTTTAGACATAATGGAAAATTTTCAAACCCTGAACATGTAATATTCTAGTACTAATAAAAATTATTGTCAGTGCTAATTAACTTTACTATAAGTAGTTGGCTTCAATACAACGCAAAAAGCACCAGGCAGAGGAAATTGTGGTGTTCAAGAGTTCTAATGAAGCCGGAAATGACACAATGACACAGTTGAAGTTAATTAAAATAGTTAACATAGTGCTGCTGTAGTTATACATACAAAACGAAATCTATTACATTTACATTGCATTTTTCTATTTTTGTTTTAACAAAAATTGTTTGTTGATAAGCACAACCGGCATTTAGGTTTCAGGTTTGCGCATCCACAATGAATACAGTTATTAGATTATTTATTAGATTCATGATTTTGATAGTAATGCGTTTAAAAAGTCATTCAAACACATCTCGCCGGATAGTAATATACTTCATACGTTTTGAATATTTTTAATTAGGGAGAATTCAACTGGCAAGAAAGAGTTTCCAGGAAACTGTACTTTGCAAACTGTAATGAGAAATAAGTGTGGTAATATGTGTAAAACAAAACGGATATTTCATTAGTTTGCCTGCGCTTCACAGAATTTGACAGTAAAAACATGTTAAACTATTCAGTTTTCATTATCTCTCTCTTCAATTTCAGATTTAATGATTATTATTTATAAAAAGCAACAACGGCTATTTAGTTGATTATACGTTGATTTCCCGGTTTCCGCATCCACAATACATGCATTTATTTATTGTAATAGTATTCAGTATGTATGGACTGTGCACATTCCCGAATTTCATTTATTATTTTCCATTGAATGCATTCATTCGCATAAAACAATTGCACTTTGAAAATTAATCATCTCTATTCGGGTTTCACTCATCATTTCCCCTTTTGTTAATTGCCATTCCAGTGCTCAAAGAACGAATTACGTCCAGATCAGTTCAACATTACTAATGACTATTCTCTTAATTACGAAGCTATGAATTTCAACAGGTGCAGTTTAAGTCACGATGCAGTATTTTTTTTTTTTTTGTAATTTAAAAAAAAGCCCATTTCCGTTAGTGCCCGATTTCTACTTGCAGTTACGCAATAGTAAATTGTCTCTCGATGTCAGCAAAGACAATTTCTTGTGTTTAATATGTCATATGTGGAAATTGCAATGTTCCTGTGGACACTTGGCGTGATCTAACTATGTATGTTTTGCAGTTTTGCGGTTGTCATTACAGTCGAAATTACCGAGGTTAATTGAGCAAATCCTAAAACGTATCATCATTATGGTAATACTTCTAGTAGTTGTGTGTAAGTTGTAGTTTACTCCGTTGACTTCGCAACCGAGTATTATAAATATTATCCGCGTGTTAAACGCGTGGAAGATATTTATTTACGTTGGTTTATGAGTTTTACTTTGTATAAACTCGGTTATGTTATAATCTTATAGTTGTACATTTACTTTATCTACCAGAAACAAATGTATAGGGCGGTGTGAACCGTGTGTGTTTAGGTTGCTGTCTTGGCGAAATTTTATCAAGTTGGCAAATTTTCTTTATGGAACTTCTTTCTTTTGAGCTGGTTTGCTTGTACGAATAAATTTTGGATTTAATCAGAAATACAATTGCTGTAAATCGGATTATGTTGAAAGCGAAAATTTTTATAACCAAGGAATTACATGGTTGATTTATTATATCGCTAACAATGTGTTTAAAAAGCATTATAAATTTATATACAAAACTCATTATACAAAATTTTTCATTCTGAGAATGCGAATGCTAAATAATTTAATTTGTGCGTCAATTTAAATATAGTAATTTGCAGTTTTGAATATTTTTAAAAAGGGAGGGCTCCACTAACATGGAACAGAGTAAGAAACTTTAAAGTTGCAAACTGCAATGAGTGGCAACAGCGTTAGTATATAAAATACATGTTTTGTTGTGCTGCACTTTGTAAAATTAATGGATTAGCATTTATGGATTTCGGTTTTTTATTGATTAAATCTTTGGTGCGCATTGCAACCAAGTCGGATACCGTCGCTGTAACTGTAGTTAATTGTTCACTGTGTCAATCTTAAACTTGAAGAAGTATAGTAGATATCAACTATTTCATTCATTCAAGTTTAAATTGATTGCATTTAAAAGCAAATTGGCATTAAAGACAAGCAAATAGTCACTAAACAAATTTATGTTATCGCCATTAAACAAAGATATTTGTTTTTTTATATGTATAAAGTTTCAAATAAAGCAAATAATGTATAAAATAAATATATTAACACCGTACACATTTTAGTAATACTGGCCATATATCGTTTAATAGTATTGAAGTTTGTTTGAATGGCAATTTGAGTTTGTTTTTTAATCAGTTAAGTTTTATTAATTATTACCAAGTTGCTTTCATAGAACCTGCGCTTAAAATGGTATACAAAATTTTACGCAGAAGTAGGTTTTAATAACAATTGGAATATTAAGAGCAAATCATGTTTATGCGCACGCTAGTGGTACGTAAAACAAAGACAGTTTTTATTTATATTTTATAACACGTTTTCATCATAAAAATGTTTTTATTGAGTGATGGTTTATTTATTTAATACTTGGTAGAATAAAATCAAAATATTATATTACAATACTAGTAAAGATGCAATTTTGATCGAAAATATCAATTAAGAGTAGTTTATTTTGAGAACACACGTTTGCAAACTTCATCTACATTCAATTGTTATGTGAATTGATAATTTGCTCTATATTTATTATAATGAACTTCTAGATCATTACGTAATAAAAAGTTTCACTCATTTTTCAAGTAACTTTATACAGGAAAAGAATACTTCTCAGATTAGTGATTTAATAGTGCTCTAAGTTTTAAGCCGAAACTTTATTGATTAAAACTTAGGCCATTAACAACCTCAAAACTCTAAAACTCATCAAATAAATTAATGTTTGCATTAATATTCATTCGGGAAACCTTTTTTATTCTTATAGCTATTAGATAACGATTACAACATTTTATTCTTTTAATCTGGATTCTACCAGGAATCTTAAGATTTTAACTGGATATTGTTTTTGTAGAAACAGCGCGCTTCCCTACCATACATATTTGTTACAGTAATTGGATACTTTTTAAGTACTTTCTTGCTCTAAAGCACGGTGAATTAATGTGTGAAAGGCTTAGGTCGAAACTTCTTAATACACGAAAATCTTTTTATTAATTTCCTCATAGAACCATAGGATTCAAAGTAGAAAATTGTGTCGGTCAAACTCAGTTTCAACATAAACTTTGGCTTTAATTAACGTTGGAGTATTTCACTTTTTGCCATGTGTTTATATTGCACAAAACAAATTTAAGCTTATTTAATCGTTAATAACAATGATGCAGTGTGCTTGTGAAATACTACTGCATTAATAAGTAAATTACAATCGAATATGATGGATTCCTTGGTGTTAAATTTCTATCATTTTTTTTTTCACGGGCTTTAATGACACTTTGGTAAACGAATTCCTGAAGTCAAGTGTTGCGTGCGCCGTATTTAAACTAAATTGTTGATGAATTAAGTGTCCAGTTGAAATACGTAACCAGACGCGTTTCGCTTGAAGGACAGATTGCCTTCCGGTGATAGTTTTCCGCGCAGAGCACAAATAACAGCGAATAACTCGCAATTGATCTGGAGATCCACGCCTGAATTCTCTCGATTATCAATCCTGGAGCACAGTGTGTTTGTCTAAACTATTTTCTTCGGTTAAACAAGACAGTGCACTATAGACGCCGACATCGTGGAATTCTTTTAGGCTCTGGGGTGAAATGTCGTTTGTGTAGCTCGACGGTTAAATTGATAAATGAAGAGAATCTTTTATTGATTTTACTTTTATTGAAGAACAAGCTGTAACCTGAATATTTGGTTTGTTAAATTAAAAATAATTGTTTCATTGGCCATAATATAATATATTATCTTCGTAAATGTACTCTTTGATCAAGTAATTTTTTTAATGGCTTTAATCAAATTTAATAAAGTACCTTTTACTTTCGCATTGTATTTTATTGATCGAATCAATTACTGGCAGATAGCGCTTTTAAATATTATCCCACCTTATTAAAAATTGTTATTTACTCTGTCGTCCCTGGAAGATTAAGCCTCAATTTAACACTTGATAGAAAATTAATTACTAATTTAAAAGTTTCTTATTTTCAGATGTAAGCTCGGAGCAAATGCTGATACAGCGACTGGCGGAACTGCAGGTGAAGCTGCAGTACCTGGACACAATGTACCGATCCCGCCAGGAGGATCTTCAGCAGCTCACCGCGCACATCGACCAGATGGTGATGCCAAGCGATAGTAACGCGTCGGCGGGCGCACTCTCACCCTTTGGCGTGCCCGCCACCATCAAGCCGGAGATCAGGCAATTGCTGCACAATATGTCCGGCATGAACGCGGCGCACGGTTTGAATCCGCCGATTATGCTGCGCCTGCCGTCATCCTTCCACTTCCTGCCGCATTTGCTCGATGATCCGGCCAGCTTACGCCTGGCTTACCTGATGTCTAAAGGCCGTGCGGGCGTTTCAGTGGTGCTGGGCGTGCCGACCGTGCGGCGTGAGAAGCACACCTATCTGATGGAAACCCTTCAGAGTCTCGTCGACGGCATGAGCATGGATGAGCGCGAGGACGCGTTGATTGTTATATTCGTTGCAGAGGTACCCAACACATTTAGCGTAATCTCATTAACTTTACTCTTCAATCCACATTCTCTTCCATCGTTATTTCATTCAAGTAATTTTACTTTGAGCTTGTGTTAAGTTTGATCGATATTGAAGAGGCCTTAAATTAGTTGCTGTAAAATACTCAAATCTACATCATTCTGGGGCATAAAAACTTTGTTTTACAGTTTCCTATTAAATATTTATGGCCGTTTAAATATTTTGCATTACTGTTATCGTACGTGCGGTGAGCCCAGTGAAATGGAAAATTTTTGTCGCAGCGCCAATCCTGTACTGTTTAGAACATCGTAAATACTTCTCTTCACGCGTGCACAATTCCGCCTTGGAATGTGGCAACTTCTCTCGGTCGGTTAAAACCTTACACGCATGCTGCGTCGCTTTGCGAAGGCGCCGGGTTACTAGCAAGATATTTCCCGTAGACAACGCAGCGGCGGCGACGGTGTGCAAACATAGCTTACATCATCATAATATTATAGCATAGAGCTCACTCCAAAATATGCTGCTAGCATATTATCTCTAAAGCTGCCACACTTTACACAAATTTGAATGTTTTCGATCAAGTCCATAAAATACGGGTTTTTAGAATTTACTATATTTTTAGGTATTTTACACTAAACTAACATTATTCTTAACTGCTCTTCTTTTAAATTGAGATTGTGGTTCTGGTTAAAATAATATTTATTATTATCTCTTAAATTGAAAACAAAATTTTGCGCATTTCAGCGTTTGTTCACTAACGGAAAAGTTTACAAATTTGTAAATGTTTTTTATTGTTTATAATATTACGCATTATTATACTTTATGCCTTTGAATTGGTAGTGGATATAATGTTAGGTATTAAACCTACAGAGAAGCTTTGGGTTGTAAAATTTCCGGCTTCATTCTCGTTGACTTGCTCAAGTAGATTTAACTAGAAAGTAATATGCAGCTACTACTGGCTTTATAATAAGTCCTATGGATATATTATGTTTAATCATTGTTTGTCTTCCTTTTCTTGCTTTGCTCAGAGAGGTAAGCAGTGTCTTAATAAACCAATTTCGCTGTGGTCTACGTAGTTTTGTCATATCTATTTACTTTGTGGTTGTTATCTGGAATATTTCAGTATATACATTCCTTAACTTTTAACATATCCAGGTTTTGGTAGCAGAACTAACAACAATTATACGGTCTATTACCTACAAGATTACTTTAATACTAAATTTTGGAACTTACGTCGCCATATTAAGTCTGTCAACTATGATTATGTTCTTTGAGAAAAGTTACGCCTTGCTATGGAATTTCGGCAGTGTCATTATTGAAGATTAATGGTTCTAGACGGGAAGATAAACACCTGGAGACTCAACTAATTCATCATTTGTGCGCGCAGATCGAGTGTTTGCTATCGATATCTGACAAGTTTATAATTTGGCCATTATCTGAACAATACAGTCGTGGATTATACTCGGAAATGGAAAATTAATGATTGTGTCCTGTTCAACTTCTACATAATCGATGATGACAACTATGAGCATCTACCAATTAACCAGGAAACCGAACGAAACGAAATGAAACAAACGTCGCACTAGATTTGACTTGTCTGCAAATGTTGCTGTTTCCATCTTGCAATGGTTAATTTGTTTAGTGTCGTATTAAGCACGCGCGCAACCGTTTGATTTATTGAATAATGTAGTTATCTTTGCACACAATAGCGTGTTCTATGCTTTGCTTTTCAACAGTTTATCGCTCATTTAAATCGAATAAATCTCAAGGACAATACGTCATACCAACATGCACCAAGTGTGTCAAATGAACATACAATTTAAATAATGTGTTGTATATCGGTGTTCTTGAGTAACAATTTTGCGGTATAGGATCTATAACCGCGGCATGATTTATAACTCTAGTGTATCGTTTCAGAACTTTGTTCATAATCAACTCGTCTTGTCTCATGTACATTCCGTGGCCTTTCCACTATGCAGTGATTATACGCTGGGTAATTGGATGATTGGTTAAAACTGTCATTATGAAATTACCATTCCTTTAATTAATTAATAGTACTTTGGGGAAATGAAGATATTATTCCATTAACTCCAGTGTAATATACGGCACCTTGATACTTTAATGTGACGAGGCCTAAAATATTCGTACATTTCACATTGTCCTTAACAAGATTAAGTATGATGAAAAATATTGTAATTTGTTTATTTACAGACTGATCTAGAATACGTATTGCAAGTAGCGAAGGAAATTGAATTAAGGTAATATTTTCTTATAATTTTTTTATTACCATATTCTAATATTCTGCGAGTCATAAATTCAGATTTCCAAGTCAAGTCGACAGCGGTTTAATTGAAGTGGTGTCGCCATCAGCTTCCTACTACCCCGATATGGACAAATTACGTTCGACATTAGGCGACCCCCTAGAGCGCGTGCGCTGGCGTTCCAAACAGAATCTGGATTTTGCCTTTCTAATGTCCTATTGTCAGCCGAAAGGCACTTTCTACGTACAGTTGGAAGATGACATTCTTGCCAAGCCTTATTATATTAGCGAAATGAAGAAATTTGCACTGGATAAAACAGCCAATAAGGAGCCATGGTTTGTCCTAGACTTTTGTCAGCTGGGCTTTATTGGTAGGAGGCGAGCGTTTTTTACCTTACGCATTGTTTCGAAGCTACCACTAATTCTTGTTTGCAGGTAAAATGTTCAAGAGCGCCGAACTGCCATGGCTTGTACAGTTCTTTCAGATGTTTTACAACGATAAACCTGTGGATTGGCTGCTGGACGATCTGATCTACACGAAAATTTGCAACTGGGAGAAAAACAAGGTTCGTTCGATTAAGTGTCCCAGACAAAGGATTGGCACAGTGGTCTATGGAACAAATACGAACAAATCTTTTCTACGTTTCAGGACTTTTACAAAAGGGACAAAGCGAAACTATGGATACACTATAAGCCGTCACTTTTCCAACACATTGGCACGCATTCGTCTCTTAAAGGAAAAGTGCAAAAACTAAAGGTAAAATTGAAGTGTCTAACACGCGCCACCATACAGTTGGGGGTTTTCAATGAACAAGAAAAGTCTGGAATCGACGGTTTCAAATCACTCAAACCGCTATTGTTTGGCTTTTGGACGGTCTGCAGTTGAATAAAATCAGATAGTAAGGGCTATATAGTAATTTATTCGTCGACATACGTTCAAGTCAGGAAAACTCGTCTAAGATTAATTTTCATCTGCGCAGTCTTTGCAATAACATTTAAACCCCCGCATTGTGAAGTCGTCGGACTTGTAACTCTAGTTTTTATTTGTTTATACAATATTGCGGCATTTAGTATACTCATGCTTAGCCTAAATCTAAAAATCTACCTGTGCTTATAGGAATCAAAGATTTATTTCTGCTCATCTCGAAGGAACGCATTGCTGAACTATTGAGATAAAGTCTGATGTTTGGCGGGTTTTCACTGTTATGCATGACTCACCTTTTTGCTTATATTTTAATTAATGTCGGGTAATTATGTCGGGTAATAATTTCGCCAGCCGCCACCGGGCTCGTAAATTAATAAGGTATTATAATTGTAAAACGCAGCGGGCGAGATCTTTCTTAATTAAGTTGTTTATCAATATTCATTGCTCGTTTTTGTAGCGGTTGCTCTAGGGAGTCATACTTTTCACCAACGAATCCGGAAAGTTACTTATTCATCTCTGCACTTTGGTGCTTGCTTTTCTTCTTTTCCGGTCTGGTGCCAACTAGGACAAGCAGTTCGGCAAAGTGGCGCTGTTCTTCCCGCACACAAATCCAGAGGCGGACATCATCTCGGGGATCAAATGTTACAAGCTCTACAGTCTAAAGCGGGCATATCTCGGCGAAACATTTTTCTGGGGACTCCTGCCGCAGCCCGGAGATCAGTTAATCTTTAAGTTTAAGACAGCAATTCATATCAAAAGGTACTCATGTATTTCACGCTCATATTGCAGTTGCAATTAGAGATTTTTCTCTTTTTTACTTCGCTGGTAAACGAACTTTTGTTCCGGCTGACAACTTTGTGATTTGTTAGGTTTTTCTTTCGAAGCGGGAACGTCGAACATCCTTCCGACAAGTTTTACAATACGTCAGTGGAAGTTATGCCGGCGGAGAGCAATGCCTATGTCAACTCGTTGAACCTCACGGCGGACGGATACGTTGTTGTAGGTGAGTTGACGGTGAAATTTTTACCCCTCTGCGCCCATTGGGAATTTTTTACTTCATGAATTACTGTAACTTGTGTGCGTGCATAGGTAAATTTGATGGAGTTGGTATTGCGACTGGGAATCCCAATGAAAACATTGGTCGTGTTTCGGCTCTGCGGTTGTACGTGCACAGTGAGAGCGACAACTGGGCCATATTGAGTGAGGTACGTGTTTGCGATTGTCACGATGATGGCATGCTTTGATTCAATCCTTTATTCTTTTGTTGTGATTGCTTCGTGCAGATTCACATTCAGGACGAGTACGCGGTAGCTAGGTGACCACTGAGCGACGGTCGAGTCTCAATGCTCTTCCCTCACATCTTGAATCGCTACAACATACTCGACCGCACCCCTCAGCATCCACTGTGATATATTATTAAGTAATGGAATTCGTGCACGCCAGAATTGCAATTGGTACACACTCTTCCTAAGCCCGACATTGTTGCTGTAGCGAGGGTGTAGCATTGTTACGCGTGTTTTAAGTGGTTTGAATGAATACTGTATTATTTGTTGTTTTATTATGTTTTGTTATGTTTTCAATTTAATGATTTTTAACAAACCGACCACTCGTCTTGAGAAAATGACACAATGTCAAATAATTTATGGAATAATTCAGTGCTATGTCATACATACAACAGAATATCATACATAGAGAAATATTAATTCGGTAACACTAAACGCCAGCGATTGTGGGATTAGTTGCATTACTACGAGCGATGAGCAATCACTCCGCGGAAGGGCGTGGGTGCTGCGGTCACGCCGTCTACGGTGTCGGTGGTTGGTGGTTTGCAACCCGGTGGCAGTTTAAAATCGAAGTTTTGAAGCAACGCGCCGATGAAGATGAAGAGGTTGCCGCGAGCGAGCGTCTCGCCGAGGCAGCGCCGCTTTCCCATGCCGAATGGGATGAACATGTCGAGCGCTTTCACCTTACCGTCGACAATGAAGCGTTCGGGCCTGAAGGCGTAAGGATCTTTCCACATACATTCCGCCCCTTCAAAGATGCCATGAAACGTCGGGATAACCATTGTGTCCTGAGCGGAAATGAACATGAGAAACGACGGGAAATGGTAGAAGTGACAGCGCACTTACCTTTGGTATGAAGTGCCCGCAAAGATGAGTGTCTCTTAGTGCGCGATGCGGGACACCGAAGGTTCTCCTCATAAAGTGACGAAGTGTTTCCATAACAATAGCTTCAAGATACGGCATGCTACAAATCAAAACGAAAATACAAGCATTATTCGTACTTCTCACATTATGTGTATAATATATATATATATATATATATATATATGTTTGTGTATGTGCATCATTGCATATCCATTTTGCTGGGCAATAATGTAACCTCCACCACCTCTCACCACCATTCTGATGATATTTAATATGGCTATACTCAACACATGAGCGAAGTGCATGTTTAATGGTTGGTTATTGTTAGCAAGAAATAAAATTTATATTTACTTAGGGCGATCATTTAGCGATGGCAACCGCTCCCTTCCAACCACTGTATCGATCTCGTGCTGTGCTTTCTTTTGCACCGTCGGATTCAGCAGTAAGTATAACATGCAGAAACTCATTGACTTTGTGGTCGTCTCCGATCCAGCCATGAACAGATCCAGGCAGATGGCGAGCAGTTGGTCGTCAGTGAAACTTGCGGGTTTTTCAGGTAGGTCCAGAATTTCCAAGTAGACGTCAATCAAATCTCTTGGACTTCCTGGCACGTGGCTCTTCTTGTGCTTCTCGATTTCCTGCTTGATAAACTTCCAAATGGGTACATGTGTTTTCATATAAAGGTTGTACCCCGAATATTCCGGTGCAAAATAAATCAGGAGAGGAAAATAGCTGAATATTGTACCGATCATGTCAATGTTCTTGAATAATTCTGTAAGGATGGTCTGCAAATACTTGAGATTAGAATCCTCTGGGCTGTACTTGGTGCCGGCGAGCATCGTCCAGATCGTGTTTAATATATGAATGCCGAACATCGTGTCCATCGGGGCCAATAATTCGTTCTCCTTTCCGATAAGTGATTTTATGTGCTCGACCATCACCTCTGCTTCAGCTTCAATCATTTCGCTCATATTGCGCTTGCCGAAGCCAAACTCGCGTAAATGACGCAGAATAAACCGTCGCTGTTCAACCCAGAACTGCTCATCAGTGAGCAGGATGCCATTGCGACCGAATGTGCGCAGTTCGTAAAATGGCCCCATCGGCCGACCATTTAGGCTTTCGGTATTTAGAAATTCTCTAATTGCGTTGCCACCGTAGCAGATAACGATGCGCTCCTGGCCAAATTTGAAGCCCAATACCGGTCCGTATTTACGACTCAGGATGGCCATCGCTTCAGCGAGGGATCCAGTCTGTTTTCGAAGGCGCGACACGGACAGTGCGCTTCCAAGAATGGGAAGCCATTTAGGTCCAGGTGGGTAGTTTCTTGGTTTTACGCAGTATAGATAATTGAATAGAATTACTATTGCACTGAATAAAAACGTCGCAGCCCACATAATGCTTTGCAATGATTGCCGAGAGAAGTCTGCACAGAGGGAAAGTGAAAATTACTTTAAACGATGCCTAGTCTGATACGACTTGAGCACGCTGCAGTTGATGATTTGCGCCTCGCGAAATTATTCGCATACACTGCAATGTTTCCGATTAGAGACTCGGCGAGAATAGCGTTGCGCTGCATTAGATGCAGGAGAAAGTATGAGCGTAATAAGTTATGCAATGTGACAAGAGTGCAATTGCAATCTAAGTGAAAACTATATGACCAGGTACAATATGCAACAAATTAGCTGCACAATCAGTTTAATGGAGTAACAGGAGTAATGGCGCTTGCCTAAACTACACCGATAACAAAACTAAAAAAAGAACGTTAACAACTTCAAAGTTTCACATTTGCTACCGGAATAGAATATAAACGCATCGGTGGCTAGATATATTGATTTTCCGGAAGTTTGCACTTAAATCGCTTCACTTACTTACGGTTTGCAATAAAGTTTCCCGATGTTTTGCGCTCTTTTCAAATCTCACCACTGAACTGACCACTCCGGCGACTCTCACGGTTAATTCTGAACTTCTCTCGCTACTTTCTCATGTACTCTTTCTATGGACATTGCAACGATCCCACTTCTCCAATGGGTTATAAAAATAATGTGTCGTATGTGTCGGTTAGATCGATTTTATGATGGAGAGTTGCTTTGAATCACCTTGAAATATTATTTGATACTGATGTATAAAATTTTTACGCTCATTTTTATTGCTTCTATGGTACTTGGGCAAAGTTATCAAATTTTTATCATAATTTATCTGAGAATACGGTCCTGACCAGTCATATTTTAGATACGTTTGTAAATGAAAAACTTTTCTTAAGAGTTTATTTGTTTATTGTGTTTTGCGCAATCATTTACGAGTCATTTACATAATTCGAAGTTTCTAAAATTTGCACCGCAGAGAGAATTTAAGGCCAACATCAATAATCACTTTATTTGAAGTAAATAGAACAAAACCATGTGCATACCAATGCGCGTTATTGTAATCTACAACTACATTATTAATAAATAAGTTTTAAAACTGCCGCAAACAAAGTTATTGCCATATTTACAATTATCCACCTTAACAACATTCTAATTCTTGTTCTCAGCTAACCGGGTAGTTATTAAAAAGAAGGCAATTCCTAGTTAAACTTAACAATTACAAGAATATTAATTATCTCATTAGGTTTAAATTAAAAAGGCGCAGTTTCGAGCTCCTCCTGTATGCTCATCGAACGACCGACCTTGCCTACTGACACCGTCACATCCTTGCACTTGTTGGCGTGGTACTGCTCGGAGTACTCCTTGAGCCGGTTGCCGAGGAAGACTGCACGCTCACGCTTCTTGATCATAAAGTCTGTCGGCAGCAGCCATCTGTTCTCATGGCACTCCTCCGCCGTGGGTCGTTTGCTGAAAACGCATCAACACATTACATTAGTAGACAGAATTTGCAGCACGCTCGCTTTAATTATCACATACTTTGCGTGTCTCTTGAACAATAACATTACGAAACGGACGCCCTCTTGTGAAACTTCTTTATAGAGATGTTCAAAGCGGTATCGCACGAAAAGGATGTTCTGGCGCGATTCTTCCGGTGTTTCTCCACGGAACGGTAAGGTGCCAGAAAGGAGGACGTACGTTAGGACTCCGACACTCCAGATATCCGTTTGCGGAAATGCTGGTTCCTCAGCTAACACTTCAGGAGCTAGAAAATTTACAACAGATTTATTTGGTTTCATCCTTTTGATATAAAAATGTTACGCAATTCTTACCAATATAATCAGGACAGCCTACAATAGGAACATGATTGCCAAGTTTGGTAACTCTATGTGCACAACCAAAGTCAACAAGTTTAACTTCAACGGCTCGCACGCCACACATGACGATATTGTCAGGCTGCAAATCTAAATGGCACAAGCCACGCCAGTGCAAGTACTGTAATCCATCGAGTACTTGTGAAATAATTGTCGCCACGGTCTGTTCGGTGTATTCGTGACGTGTGGCCAGATAAGTGAGCACATCGGCACCCTGCAGTTTCTCTAAGATGAACACGGACGATCGATCCGGAGACCGATAGGCCTCCAACATAGTCGCAATACGTTCGTGTCTCAACGACCTGAGGGCGGCAAACTCGCCTTCAACGTGATCTTCGCTTTGGGCGTTCGTGTCAATAACTTTAGCGACTACCACACGATCGTTCTTTTTATCAAGCGCTTTTACAATGGTTGCAAACTTGCCACGATAGATTTCCGAAATAAAATTGTACTTATCCATTGGATCTGCTTTAATCCAATCCGTTGGATTGGTTTCAAATGCGTACACCAATGAGTTACGACGATCCATTTGAGCCTCGGCCCCAGCATCCGTCATTTGCTGCAAATGCATCATAGCCCTGCTTAGTTGAATCTTGGGTGCGCCGACTGGGAGGGTCATTATAACAGATGATGCTACGCCATACTCACTCCAGCCCATCGAGTTTTTTGCTGCCAATCTGAATATATAGTTATTACCGGCTTCCAAGCCTTGTGCCAAATAGAACTCATGGTCGACATTGTTAGCCATCTCTACCCATTCCATATTATCTGCGAGTTTATATTGCACGCTGTAACAAATGACTGGGGAGTGACCATCATGCTTGGGTTGCTTCCAAGTAAGCAGTACTTGGTTGTCGGACACTTGCGCTCCTTCGGGAGAATCTGGAGCATCCGACACTTCACCGAAGACCACTCGTGTTCGTACAATTGTCTGGCCAATTTTGTTTCTAGCAACGACTTTATACATTCCCAAATCGAATGAAAGCGCTGGACAGAATTTCAAATGTGAACGTCCAGCAGCATCTTGGGTAATCTTAATTCTATGCGATTCTGCTAAAATTGCATCGTTCTTGAACCATTGCACAGTTGGCTCGGGATCACCGACAGCCATGCAGATCAGCTCTAAATCTTTACCCTCCTGCATTGCTAACATCTGAGGTTTTTCACGGAAGAATGGTAATCGCCCCTCAATTTTGCTTTCTAGGAAAGCTTCAGCTTCGATATAAGTATCTAACCTGGTACCAATTTCGTGCCTAAGTCGTCTGATTGTATAGCTAGATTCGCCAGAACCGTAACGATTAATTCTTGTTTTTCTTTCATCATCAATTTCCTCATCCATTATATCGGTAAATCTTCTACGTTCGCGAATGACGGGTGTCTCCCAATCATATCCGTTTTCATTGGACATGATGTGAGCAACATAAGGTCCTCTACTTCCAGCTACTTTCATGTATTCACGGAGACGAACAGGGAAGTCAACATCACGCAACTGTAGTAAATATGTATCAGGTCCATTTTGATAACTAAAATTATAAAATGATGTAATATGAAATTATTATCTTTGGATATCAATTTTAGACATAATTTACTTACTGGCTTTCCGATTTGAAGACACCAATTTCATAATTAAGTGGTGACCTGCTCGGAACTTGGTCCTCCCATGTCCTCTTCTTACTCTTTTCTACTGGCGCATCTGGAGGAGGAGTATACCTTTCACCAGGCGGATAAACCATCCTAGATGGATGAGTGAAAGCACCTTCAAGAGGTCTGCGCCTAAACCATCTCTGGCAAGATGCGTTGTCATACCATTCTCGGTACAGCAAGTAATAGTCGCGTAGATACTTGCTATTAATTCTGAACTCGTCCTGCCACACTTTATCTGCTCTTTCCAACCATGGATGGCGTAATGCAGTATGTACATCCATACGACCATCAGCCTGGTATACCAATAACTTAGCAATAAAATCTCGTACTTCCAAACTGAGTTGGTTCCACCAGGATTCTTCAAATTGCCATTTTCCAGCCTGAATTCTTTGCAACGTTTCCATATCATGTATGCCTCTGAATGGAGAATGGCCAGAGAGAAGAATGTAGGTAATGATACCAATACTCCACATATCATGTCCTAAACCGGTACCTTCGCCATTTGCACATTCGGGACTTACAAATTCAGGAACCCCATACTTGAGTGGATATAGTTTACCCATTTGAATTCTTCTCGATAAACCAAAATCAGTGATCTTCAATTCGTCGCTGTTGGGATGAGAAAGCAACAAGTCTCCAATCTAAAACACAATTTAAAATCAACTCATAATTTGAGAGAATTAGTAAAATACTTACATTAAGTCCCATGTGACCGATTCCTCTTTCGTGCATGTATTGAATACCTTGCAATAGCTGCCTTATATATCCAGCAATATCCGATTCAGTGTAATAATCTGTTTTAAGTAAGTAATCCTTCACCAATTCACCTCCAGCTGCAAGTTCCAGAATCAGCGTCAAGCTATCCTCATGTTCGAATGCATCATGCAAAGAAATAAGCCTGCGGTGATGCAATTGGTTCAATATCTCCCATTCGTTGTACATCATAGGTCTGAAGTCTCCTCTACCGTGCATAATCTTAGCAGCGTAATTGCGACCATTTAACCTTTCTACCGCATGGTAAGTGATGCCTTGGGTTCCTCTACCCAACTCATCACCAAGATCGTATAGTTCAGAATAGGGCTTCTTACGCAATTTGATAGGGTTTGGGTTCTGGTAGGTTCGGATGTTGTATTCAAGGTCGTTTTCTTCAACGTGGAGCATGGCGCTGGCAGAAATACTTCCGGCGACATTGCGTGCACTGACCGAGTACAAACCTTCGTCTTTGAAGATAGCATCGTTAATAATGAGAATTGCTGTATCTGCTTCCATCCACTGAATCTGCATGATAAAAATATTCATAAAACATTTTTTGGTGGTGAGATTGTAGTAAGCTACCTTAATTCGAGTAGAATTAGCTAGTGGCTTCCAATCCTTATACCATTTGATTTCCGGATATGGCACTCCAGTAACACGCGCTTCGAAACGTGCTTTATTGCGTACCATGACATACTCGATGTCGGGCCTTCTAATAAAGCAGGGAGCTTCGGCAATCTCCAAACGTACTCGTTGTCTTGCTTCGCCATGTTCATTGATGGCAACCGCCTCGTAAAAACCAACATCACGCTCCAACATTCTAAACAAATTATCAAATGTTTGTAATGTGTGTATTCTGTAAATATGCAATTACTTACTTATTAATGAACAATGTAGCTTGACCATTCCTGGTATAGCTCATATCAAATCTGCCTCCAGATTCGATAAGGATGTCATCAAAGTAATAAGTCATCTTTGGTTTGGGATAACCATAAACAAACCAGACAAGGTTACAACTTTGGTCTTTGACACCATATTGTGCATCATATTCCTGGCGTAAAAATCTTGGCGCCTGTGCCATGTTATCATGTGGTGGGCGATCAATGTCAAAATCTTTCGGAAAATATGGTGAAGTTTCGGGGCGGAAGTCAATGCCAGGTGGCAGATATGGCATGTATTTAGGTGGATCTGGCTCCAATTTTTCACGATGAGTCAGGGCAAATGGTGATGGATCGCTGATTCCATATTTGTTTTCAACGCGAACCCTGAATTTGTATTCGCGGAAAGGTTCCAGATTACGGACATCGCAGCAGCAGCTCCTGATTCCAGAACGAACAGTAAACCATTCCCCATTAGGCATTTCCAACATTTCGAGTTGATATGTGACAGGGGCTCTTGGAGCCGAGGGAATAGATGGTTTCCAAGACACCGTACAATGGCGATCTGTCATTCGAGAAATAATTGGAGGATCTGAAAGGGGCATTGGTGCACCAGTCTTCTTGTACTTATCGTAGTCGGTGTATTGATCAGTAAGACGTTTTGGCCTGTCTTCCAAACCTTCATCAAAGCGAAGTTTAGCTTCGCAGCTATCAGAACCATGCTCATTGTAAATTTTGCAAATGTAAGTGCCTAAATCATCTTGGTCTACTCCTGCAATAGTTAGACGTAGAAGACCATTGGGGTCTGTTTGCATTCTGATTCTATCTGTTGGGTACAGACGATGATCATTTCTGTACCATTCCACTTTTGGTTCTGGGATGCCAGCAACACATGCTGTAAATTTAGCGGTCATGCCTTTATATAATTCTGTATCACCAATCTTCTTGACAAAATTGGCAGGTTCCACTTTCTTTTGAACCTTACTGAGACATAAATAGTTTGTTAATTTTGTACTCTAAATCTATACATTGAAAGCACTTACATTTCTTTGACAATTTCAAGTTTGCCCATGCAGGTAGCAGATCCCTCTTTGTTGGTAGCAGTAGCAGTGTAAGTACCAACATCTTCGAGCTGGGAGTCCATGACATACAAACAACAGACATCACCATCGCGTTTGATCCTAAACTTTTCGCTATCTCTTAATTCCATACCATCCTTAGTCCATTTTACTTCAGGTTGTGGTACACCGGATACCCTCGCAGGGAATTTAGCATCTCTACCAGGTACTTGTTGAAGGTCTCCAAACTTTTGAGTAAACGATGGTGCTTGGAAGACCTTGTGCACCGAAGCTTTAGCTTGGCAGCTTTCAGAGCCCAGTGGATTGACAATAGTTACACTATATTGACCAGCATCACTAGGCAATGCTTTGTCGATGGTCAAGCCTACCTTACGCCCATCGCAAGTCAACAAAATTCTTTCAGATGGCTTAATTAGTACACCATCTTTACTCCACTCAACTGAAGGAATTGGATTACCGGTAAATGGAGCTTCTAAAACGAGGGGCTGACCTTCATCAGTAATTACATCACGCAGATTATGCAAGAACTGTGGACGTTCTTCAGGTCGATCATTTCTACTAGCAGGGTTAACAGTTAACGCAGCGGAACATTTAGTTTCTCCGGCATCGTTTCTTGCAACAACCACGTAGGTCATAGGATCGCGGATTGTGTCGCATGCTTCAATATGTAATACACTGACACCATCAGGTAAATCAGCAACTCTAATATGCTTAGCATCTGAAATAACTTCGGCGCCATTGCGTAACCATGCAACTTGTGGCATGGGATTGCCACTAACTTTAACTTCAAACTTAGCTGGGAAGCCTTCAACCACAGTAAGAGGTTGAATTTTAGTGATAAATTCTGGTTTGGTTGGGCGTTGTTCTAATTTGACTTTGGCATCCGCAGAGATTTCTCCCATCTTGTTGGAAACAGTAAGAGTGTATTTACCAGCATTTTCTGGTTTAACATTGTCTACAATTAAGGCAACAGTACCATCTGGATGATGTTCCATCCTGACATTAGGTGATGCACGGATAGGAAGGCCATCCTTCATCCACTTGATTTCTGGTGGTGGGTTGGCACTTACTTTGGCAACAAGTTTCAATGATTCACCAACCATAACGTTAGTATCTTTTATGCATTTAGTAAAGATTGGTCGTTGTGGCTTGGCATTAACAATAACAGCACAAAGTCCTGCTGTTTCACCATTGACATTCTTGACGACCAGTTTGTATGCACCACTATCTTCTGGAGTGCATTTTTCAATATTCAACTTTACGGTACCATCAGGTAGCAGTTCAGTTTTAATTCTTGAATTATTAGGATCAACTGGCTCACCATCTTTGTACCAAACAACTGTTGGCTTAGGACTTCCACCAATCTTTGCTTTGAGTGCCAATGGCTCACCTTCATTGACTTCCTGGGATTTTTCTAGTCTCTTGCCAAAAGTTGGTGGTGTTTGAAGCATTGAGACACGTGCGCTCGTTTCAACATTACCCACTACATTAGTTGCTGTCACTTTGTACTAAAAAATAGAAATTGAATCATTGAGCATAAATTCATTTAAGGGGTATGGCATACAATTCCAGCATCTTCTTCTTGGTAATCAGTGATGGTTAAGCTGCTGGTGAGTTGTCTATCAGAGGTGGTAGAGAAAATCAATCCAGGGGCATCTGTAATTTCTTTGTCGTTGACGTACCACTTAATGTCTGGGCGTGGGAGTCCATCGGCACGTACCATGAGGGTAATTTCACCACCATGGGCAGCTTGACCATCGGCCAATCCAGTGATAAACTGGGGTTTTTCAGCTAAAAATTAAAATATAATTTAATTAAAATTGGTATATTTACTTATAAACCATGAATAGCATTTTATTAAAGCAAATTGATCAATTTTAAAACCGGAAGCATTAAGTTTGCAGCAAATTGCGACTTACATAACGGTTCCGGTTCTTCTGTAATAATCACAAATAGAAAATTTAACATTATTATATTTACTGACCAGTAATTATCTAATCAATAGTTATTAGAATGTGCAATACTCACTAATTGTTTTAATTCTGCCTTCTGAGCTGCTTTCACCGTACTCATTCTTAGCATACACTTTATAGTAGCCTTCATCTGACAATTGAACTTTGTTAAACTTCAAAATATATTTCTCATTGGGAACGTCAGCAATGATTTCAATATCTCCTCCGGCTTCAATTACGTTCTCACTCTTAGTCCTACCAATAAAAATACAAGTGGGTATAGATTGATTACTAATTTTCTACAAATTGTGATTTTTACCAAGTAACAATTGGTGGGGGGTTGGCTTGAATAATGGCAGCCAGTTCAGTGGCATCTCCAGGTACGACCTTAACATAATCAGGGCCTTCAATCTCTGGGCTAAGTACCACGGTAAGTATACCTTTGGAACTAGCATTGCCCCATTTGTTCTTGACCTTAAGTTCGTAGTCACCACCATTAATGCGTTCGGAGCGTGGGATTGTCAACGAGAAAGAGCACTCTTTGAGCCCATCCTCAATATTAATATGATTAGTTTCCAACACCATCTTATGTTCATCAATTAACTGCTGAGACAATTTTTCATCTTGGAACATCCAAGTTATTTCTGGAATTGGATCACCAATGACAATGGCTTTAAGAGTAGCAGATTTCTTTTTTAGAACTGTAGTATCTTGTAATCCTTGGCCATCACGAATCTTGGGACGCCTCAATTCGGCTTCAGCTGCAAAGGGTTAAATGTACTTGTGTTTGTTACTCTTAGATTTATGAACATACGCATAATTTCAAGTTTGCCGCTCTGCTTCACATCGCCCACACAGTTGGCAACTATAACTTCAATCGTGCCGGCGTCGACAGGCTTCAGTTTCGTCATCTCCAACTGGTGTTCATTGCCGTCATCAGTGATTTTGTAACGTGCATTCCTTTCTGGTTTTAAGACTTCACCATTTAGTGACCATGTAGCAGTAGGTGTGGGATTGCCAGATGTTTTAACGCTGAATTTCGTAGCAAGAGATTCAAACTGCTTTCGGTCTTTCATATCATGTTCGACAATTTGTGGTATAGCTAAATTAAATCGTAAAATTAGCATGATGCAGATAAGTTTATGGAAACAAAATTGAAAGTATTATCATTGAAGTATATCATTTTGTTTACATTTTAATTCATAAGAAGAGAAAAGAATGAAGTGTTTGTACAGTGAAGTGTAATGTTGGTAACTGTGCAAGAATTGAAAATTAGTACATATACAAGACTATTAGGTAATTACCATCATCAAACACTCCTCGTTGTGTCTTATCAACAAGTGATTGCACCGAGAAATTCAATTCTACATTAATATCTGCAGTCTCGGCTATGATATAGGAAGGAGGTCCTAATTCCGTTTCACCTAACATGATTTCAAATCCGAAAAAAACAAACAAGGTGTAAAACAAAACAACCAGTCAAATACCAGTCAATCATAACTATGGTTATTCACAATATTAATACCTTGCAAACTAGCTGATTGTATTTCAGTTTCATCATTAGAGTGTTGGATCGTTTCTTGTTCCTGATCACACTCAATTACGGTCATTGTTAATTTCACCGGCTCTTCGTCGACTTCCTCAGCATCAGTGCGGATCACCTCTGTTAGTTTAAAAACACAACATTTTGGACGATCACAATAATAGCAAAACACTTTTCTACGTAAAAATTGCATTAAAAACCAACTCAAAAGAATGCGGAGAAAAATTGTGTATTTCGAATGTAGTTGTAGTTTTGAATTTTGAAATTGTAGCTAGATTGACTATACTTACTGTGTACGGTTACAGTGCTCTTGCTGGACACCGTGCCCAGGTAATTGGTAACCTGAACCTCATATTCTCCTTGTTCTTCGTATTTGATTAAATTGACGGTCAAATGATAATTTTCCTGCCGCTGTTGATCACGTGTAATCTTAATCCTAGCGTCAGACGTAACTTCACGGCCATTCCTCAACCACTTGACAGTTGCTTCAGGAACGGATTCCACGTCTACCTCCAAATGTAGGGCAGCACCCTCTTCGACAGTGGTATCCTTCAGTTCTTTGCGAATGCGTGGTTTGCAGTTGACTGTGACCTTAGCAGAAGTACTAATGTCTCCTAATTCATTAATAACCTTACAAGTGTATTTGCCAGCTAATTCAGATGTGACTTCCTTGATGACCAATTTAAGATTATCTGCACTATGACTTTGTGTGAATTCATTACGGGATTCGCAAATTTCCATTTCATCCAAGAACCATTTAATTTGCGGTTTTGGGAAACTGTCAATCTTTACATCAAGTGATACATCCTTGTCACGCTCGGTAACGGTCTTATCCTCCAAACCGACGGTAATGGTAGGTTTGCGCTTGACATCAACACGCACTTCATCTTCAACGGAACCGTGAATATTTTTAGCCTTGCATTTATAGTTGGCCGAATCAGTGACAATGGTGCCAGTAATAAGTAATTTGTAGGTGCCATCTTTGCTCTCCGTTTTCAAATGATCATCGGCAGTAATCTCGACGCCGTCTTTATACCAAGTAACTTCCGCAGCTGGTTCTGATTCCAATTTAATATTCAATTCGCATGTGACATTCTGATGAACTTCTTTACTTGCACCCAGTTTTGATAGAATTTTAGGTTTGGTGTAAATGTCAAGATTCCACAATTGGGTAACTTGTGCCATTTCATTACTGGCAACAACAGAGTAGGATCCAGAATCATCTAAAGACGTCTTTTTAATGATTACTGAATGATTGTTGTTCTCTTTTACAACAACAACTTGCTCAGTGTTCCTAATGACTTTACCATTCTTGTAGAACTGCACAGTTGGTTCAGGAATACCGTCAACAATCACAGTCATTTTTAATTCTTGTTCGGTTGAAGCAGTTGTGTCTTGCATTTTGGACAATGTTGGTGGAGCTTTTACAGTCAAGTTCATCTCTCTAATATCCTGACCAAGTTCATTCTCAGCTGTAATCTCATATCTTCCTGCATCCGATCCTTCAACGTTCTTAATAACCAATGACATGCTCTCTTCATCTTCATACAAAAACTTATATTTACTACCAGCTTCAACTGGTTGCCCCTTATGGGTCCAGGTTACTTTGGGCTTGGGAAAACCTTTCACCTGCAGTTCCATCATGCATGATCCACCAACAGCAGTAATTGGGTCACGTTTCTCAATAATCAAGTGTGGTTTCTCAGGTTCTCTGTACAATTCATGAACGGTACCCTGGACTGTCAACTCGGCACTGCAACTAATATGCCCGGTGGTAGTCTGGGCAACGCAAGTATACAAGCCAGCATCTTCAGGTTTGACATGTTGGAAGATCAAAGCAAGGGAGTCTTCATCATCTCCCATTAGAACTTTGAAACGTTCATCAACATCGATATTAGCACCATCCTTCTTCCAAATAAAAGTGGCTTTTTCACCTTTGGTAAGCAAACCTTCTGTATCAGCAAATTCATCAAAAAGATGTTTCGATTCAGTGACAGTAACAATTGCTTCGGTGACATCTTCACCATGTTCGTTTTTGGCAATGCACTTGTAAACTCCAGCATCTTCCTTCTTAACATCCGGGATTACCAACTCATAGAAATCTGTATCAGAATGGTCGCGGTTGACGCTAATCCGTTCGGAATCATTTATTTCCTTATTATCTTTGAAACTAATTAAGATAGAAATGTTGAAATAAAGATTGATTAATATTGTTTGATTTCAGGAATATTAAACTTACAAAGTTAGTTTTGGGTGAGGATCACCTTTGACCTTGCACATGAAACGCATGTACGTGTCCTCCAACAATTCGGTATCTTTAAATTTGATTATGAATGCGGGTTTTTTAAGTTCCAACTGTTCTTCCTCCGTCACTGCCAAAATAAAATAATAAATATCTCTTCTAGGCGACTTACTTTCTGACAGTTTACTAACGTTTATGTACTAATAGATGAGTGGTACAAGTCGATTTCCCTTTCGCATTACAAGCGACAGCAGTAAATGAGCCAGAATCGGCGTCAACACAATCCTCAATTTGCAAACGCCAGATTCTATGCTCATTAAGCGACGTTATCTTAGTGCGTCGTGCCAAACTACCTTCCAACACTTTGTTATCTTTAAGCCATGTTAAACTATCTGGGGTATCTTCAAGATGTATTTCGAAGGACACCGTTTCGTGCGCTTTAATAAGCATTATTTAAATTAGTGAACAATTTAAGCTAGTTGCCAACACTTTAATAAAGCGTAGTATATTAGGAAAATGCAAGAAAACAAATTACTTACGTAGGACATGAACGCCACCAATAGTTTTGGTAAATTTAGGCGATTCATCGGGAGGCGCCATTCCTAGATCGTCTTTGCTCTTACTCTTGACAACTTCTTCAAAGATCTTACCGTCAAATTTAGTTTTTTGTGTGACTGTTTGAAAAGAATCTGTGTAGGATATAAATAAGTAATATATTAATGCCTTGAGATTGATTTGTATAGAGATGATTGCTGAGTATGTTGAATGATATTAAAGTGTTTTGTTATTTTGTGCCTTACCACTCTCAGATTTTTCGCCCGACATTTTTCGTTTCGAATATTTTTCGAATCTAGCCAACCTATCTTCTTCCTCCGGGGCTGTAACACTGCTTGATCGGGCATGCTCTGTGCTATCCGTAGATGTCATTCGCTTATAACTATGCTCGTCTGTGCTACATCTAGATTTAATTTTTGATATGTACAACTCGGGATCCATATCTTCGCTGAGCTCCCTAGCGTAGCTGGTTCTTGTTCCTTCCTTGCTGCTAGATCTACGATATCCACTCTCGCTCCTCGCTTTTATCTTGGCTAAATACGCCTCTTCATCGTCATCCACTGTTGACTTCATAGACAGTGATCTATAATTGAAACCAGAGTGGTGTTCTTCCGTTGCCGAATTTTCCATTCCACGAGATTTTAGTTTGCCAATGTACGCATCAGGGTTTTCTTCATCAATTGACATTCTAAGCAAACGTTCTCTTCTAGCTTTTGATACATCTTCATCATCAATCTGCGAATTGCGCAAAGATCTCTTTTCGCGAATGCTCCGTCTACTGCTGTAACCGTACTCATCGTTGTCGTCCGTCTTAGATGAACTTCTACGGTAGCTGCTCAGACTGCTTAAGAACTCGCCTGCACCATCCGAGTTCAATGACGAATATTTGGATTCATAGCTTCTACTTGAAGAGCCTTCGCTGGAGTGGCTAGACGTGCGGCGGTTATACGAGGACATCTCCTCGTTGCTACTGTCTATAGAATTAATATGCGACTACTACAAAAATTGTTTGCGTACAAGTAATGCTCAAGCGGATAAATGCTGGATTAAGCAGCGGCAGTATAGCTACAGATGTTGTGCATTAGTAAGCTTTGTGTGCAATTGTAAATGAAGTGAGAATGATGAAATCGTGAATGGACTACGAAAAGATACGTACCGTTAATACCGTAGTCAGTGATGTGCTCCTTCGGAATTTTTTCTACGCCAAGATCAACTTCAACGTTTACACGAAAACTGTCACCGTAGTCAGGAATACTACTTCTAGAACCATCCCTTGCAAGAAAACTGCTGGACGAGGTGTGCTCAATGCCGGGCACAGCAATTGAGGTGCCTTTCAATTTAGGATTGTCTAATTTGTGACCTCGGAATTTAATTAATTCGGTCGATGTTTTACCAACTGATTCACTTGTGTCGCTCTTTTTGATTGGGTTTGACTGTGGTGTAGTTTCTACAGCTGCAGCAGCTGGTGCTGTAAAAGCAGGAGTACGGCTTTCGGTCTTGCTTACTTCAACAGTTTTAGCTTCTTCTTTAGCTTGTATAGTTTTCAACTCTTTAATAACTTCTTGTTGGGCAAATTTTACTTTGGCTTGTGCAGAGAATGTTTCTTCTTGAGCAACTTTGATATCTTCAGAAACTTGTGTGACTTTAACTTTCTGTTGGCTCACTGCTTGTTGACTGGCAATTACTGTTGTTTCAGAAGTTGTAACTTCTTTTTTGGTTTCTTGTTTTGCTTCTAATTTGGTCTCAACTTTTGTTTCTTGTTTTACTTCCTTAGAAAGTTGTTTGATTTCCGCCTTAGGTAATTGATATGGTGTCTTAATCGGTTCAGGTGGCGATGGCGGCTGTGATATAATTTGTATATCCTCAACGCCTTCTTCAGCTTCACTGGCAAACTCCCTAATTTCTTCCAACCAGTATGGCTTAACGTTCTCTCTGTGTCCAGTAAGTTTTAATGCGTGTCCAGCTTTTTTATCAATGAGTTCAAATGTAAACGGATCTTCTAAATAATCTTTGACTTCGACGTGTGGTAGCTAAAATTTGCCCAATTTGCACAATTGTCACAAACACTAGTCTAGCGCTTGAAATGATGGCCAACTTACTTTGATGATATCTTTTAGCTGAAAAACCGATCGGTCATCGGATATCCGCCGGACTTTTGTTATTAACACGCGCGCCTTGAAGAGGAAAAGATAACGTTCTTTGGTGATATCTCCGAAGCAGACCGAAAACCAGTCATGTGCCAGAAGACGGCCTAACTTGTGTATACTGCCACGGTAACCTTCAATGCTATTGGTAAACTTGTCGTCTTGCGCCCGATGGGGGACACTTAGCATCAACTCAAGGGCCTTCTGCAAGTCTGTGCTATCCTCGCCGAGACAAGCACTGTATCTTACCAATTCCTGTGGGGATCAACAACAATCAGCCACGCAAGCACGCAGTGCGATGATCGTAGGATTTCATGCAAACAACATAACATATATGGTGGGCGTTTAGCGTTTCGGGCGAAATTCGAACGAAATGGGTCAGCACTTGGTATTTGTGCGGCCGCCGGCTAAGAATAAATTGCTACGAGCCGTATTTTTACATTCGCACGACTCAAACGCCTGTAAAGTCCATCATAATCACTATTAAGCGAAGGGTAAGCAAGCAAATAGGCGGCAGGTATGCGTTCGGATGCACCACAATTGCACTACTCACCTTCAGCAGCAACTGGTAGTCGTTAATCCTTTGTATCGGGAGTTTCAAGTGCTCGGAAATGGATTTATCGTCTACTAAACGAGTGGATAGTTCCTACGATTAAAATAAAACTTCTCAATTTATTTTATGGCATTCGACCAGTGACTATAGTTTCAATCTTAAACTTAAAACTTGGGCAAACTAAATTTAGGCGGAGTGAAAAAGTGCCGCTTAAATAATGACTAATTTCGAAGTAAAATCAACGGGCATAGTTTGCGATACGCGTAATTAGACAAGTTGCAATCTGGTATTATGTTACACTCGATTCTGTATAGTCATCTGGAGTGTTGTTGCCAAAACTGGTCGATTGCCAAAATATGCGACGCTAAGAAACACGGTGAAAATTCCTTACGCGACGTAATCGAATGCCGTTCACGCTATATAGTTGTAATCGTCGTGATTACCTTGAATTAAATTCGATTAATTAACAGACACGCGAGACACGCATTTGTTGTGGCAATTTCGAGATGTGCTATAGACACGTGTTGGCGGCGGTCGGACTTCGGATAAACGCAGGGCTAGCGGTCGTATTTGAACTGAAGCGGCGCTGAAAAGCCAGCGTCGCGACGTCCGTGCTCTATACATAGTCAGCAGCAGGAGTAGGCTAATCGCACGTTCCGTAAACGTGGAGTAATCGGGGAAAAAATATTTCGACTTAATTGTCGCAAAGAAAAACAATCCAAGCAGTAAACCGTAAACTGACAAACATAAAATCCACTAGCCGTGCACATAATGCTCGAATCTTGGCGTTTTGCTTAATTAGCCGTGTAAAATAGTAAAAATAATCTGCTATAAATAGACGAAATCTTTTCATTTCGTCAGTGTGCGTAAAAAGCTTATGACCAATTTATGACCATTAGACTCAAGCATTTTGATTCATACGGTGCGAGCGGAGGCGATCGCTCGAAATTGGCGAAATAAATATGCGTTCTAATTTCGGCGAGCGCTATTTCAGGCGCTGTACGGAGCGTCGCTGAGCCGCAATTGCGTCAGCGCAACGCGCGACCGTTTATAATGCTGCCGACGTAGAGTCGTCCTCTAATCGCACGCCACCTGTGCGTCGCGGTACTCATGCTTACCTCGAAGTAATCCCGAGCGACTGTACAGGAATCAAGAAACGCCTGCGCCAATGGCTCTTCCTTACAATAGTTGACATGTTTGTCAAAGTCGCGCTCCAGGCGCAGGAAAGCCTTACCCAAAAGCTGTGGTTCATTGGCATAGTATTTTACACCTTCCATTAGAACCCTGTAGAAAGTAGAATCCTTAATATCTGATAGACATCTAGAAAAGTACAACACCTACGTCCTGTGAAATTCAGAAATCTCTTTGAGATTACCAAATATCAGTTCGAAGTTGTCCTTTATTATCTTTGGTTTCCGTGCTTCCTTCTCTGATCCAATTAGGTACTTCTGTACGACGAAGTCTAAATCTCGTACAAATTCCTGTTCCGTTTCAACCAATTCCTTCACTACCGCTCTGCAAGCAAATATTAGAAGTTGATTGGGAATATCCAATTGACTAAAGCTCACTGTCTTCGGAATGCTGCATCTCCAGGCAGACCAGTTCCAGGTTGGGGTTCGTCGGCGGTCTGCAATACTTGACATGGTACCCAACCTTGTCTCTTGTCTCCATGTACCATTTTGACAAGCCATCTATGCATCACATCATCACATTAACTTATACATAATTTTAACTATGCTCACAATAAGATTGATAGTACCTTGCATTCAGTGGATTCCTACTGGGAGAATACCTACTGGGAGAGCTTTTGGACTTTTTCGGTTTGAGAGAGAGTTTATGTTTAGCTGCAGAACTATCCAAGAGGCCTTCACTTCCAACATCCAATAAGGGATCAATTTTACATCTCCTTCGACAATAGAGAAGTACAATGTAAAATGTGGTATGATTTCTTTAGATAGGAATTTGTTACTTTACTCCTGGTACTAACGGATCTTCTGTATCCAGCAATTCCACTAAATCTCCTTCATTTAAGGTTATTTCTTCTGCAGTCATGGCTTTGTAAGCCTGCCAGGCCACCAGCATTTCGCCGGCATTCTAAAATTACCATTTTTACATAATAAATCATTAGAAATATAATATCAGCGATAATCAGGGCTATATGCGGAATATTGTGTTAAGTATGGTGTTTAACATTGATTTATTTAGATTTTATTGTTTATAGGTAAGAGTGTACAGCTCAAATCAAACAGCACTTATTAATAACAAAAAATAATACCCATTGAAATAGCATGCAGTGGTTAGAAGTTTTCAGTTGGAGGAAAATGTTTTTCAAATAGTTGTGTAAATCAACTAAGAGTGATTTATTAGCAATTCATTAACACTTGGTAAACATCATTCAAATCGTTTGCACTCTTGGAGTCCTCCACAATTGGTAGAACTAGAATGTAACTAACATTAGTAAGCATCTAGTGCTTTGCAGTAATCAAAATATTGATAAATTAATGTTTTGCCTCGACTACTATTAATAAACAGCCCAAAGCCTTATTGCGCCAAACAAAACTGCACAAGCTTTGCCAGCACTTGCGTTTTACGACATTAAATTTTGTTTACGATACATCTAGCGAGTCCAATTCAACCTACTGGATGTCTCAGGATGAAAAACATCGTACTCCCCGCTTCCTGTCACAATGTGTGTGAATATAATGTGAATTTGCGAAGTACTGGCAATAACGTCGATGGCCGTGAATGTACAACGCTGGCACAAAGAGTTTCAATGGATGGAAAAATATAATTTATTTCAATTCTTTTAGATTGGTCTGGTTTAGTGTGAGTGCTCAGTCGGAATGTGTTTTTGTGGATTTGTAATAATTCAATCAACCGTGTTTATCTAGAAAAAAATTTAAAACATTTTATTATAAGATTAATGGTTTAGGCATTTTCTTCAAAAAGTCACAAGCACACTGGAAATCAAAGTCTAAATTATATTCTGTAACTTGGAATCTTCAAACCTCAAAAAAGTACACACAAGTCGGATAATTTAAATGCAAAAAGGAAATGGTGTTCCCACCATTTTCTTCAAATTATGTTGTTGAGTATATTTGACAATTATGTTTTCAGTGAAACTGGCGCTTTAGGTTAATTCATAATTTAATAGATATTTATATAAATAAAATTAATCTAAAGCAATATTTAAAACTTGAAATATTATTTATTTTAAAATATTATAATAATTATAAAGTAATTCCATTCCATCGAAAGATTGTGATTATATTTTTAAAAATGGTAGTTTAATTAAGTTAACTCAATATTTAGATGACATGCGATTTGAGATACACCACAGATTTGTTTAGCAGTTTGTATAGAATTTTCGTGGAAATTACAGTGAGTATGACCACAAATTTGGCACCGACTGCCAAAATCTTGGACTACGATTTTGTTTACTAAATTCTTGCGCGAGTAGATTCCAATATGCGAAAATCACTCTGAAACACGAACGCATCTCACAACACCATTACCTCGTCGGGCTTGATTGTAGCAGCTTTAAGGGCTTTGGCGCCGCTGCTTTTTCGGGACATCGTCGCGCCCAATCGCGCCTATCGTTCGTTAATTTGTTGTTGCGGACGCGAAGACGGCCATGCGTCGCGCCGAGGACCGGACGAGTAGACGAGACAATGCAATTGATCTATATAAAGAGTGGGTCAAATAAATATCATTCGATTGGGTTATTGCCAGGTGTTATAACGTATAATGATCTTTTTGAAGCCGCGAAGCGCTATTGGGAAATTGCATTTGAATCCGACTAGGATCTGATTTGCTTACTTTTCAAATCGTTTAAAAATTTCGTCACTTTCTTTGAAATGCCTTTGGGCGATCGGTTTGCTTTGGAAGAAAAATACGTTTACAGAGCTGTCAGTGTATGTGGGCTAGTTGGTACGAACCTTTCGAATGGCGGCGCTAGCTTGGTGGGAATAGATAATCGAATTTCGTATTTTAAAAACTTTACCAACTCGCACATACGCTGGCGCGCCGCTATTGTACTTCGAACGTTTACTAAATTTAATATAAGAAAACACCCGAGATGTTTTTCATTGGCGTCGGTGCGGGCACCGTCGTTGCCGTCGAGTTCTGGCCGCCGACTAAACTTCTATCTATAATTACAAAAGCGCTGGTGTTGTACATTGAGGCGATCGTGGTCATTTAGCCCGCCGTAGTCGAAACCAGCTAACCAGCATACCACATTTTAGTTTCACATCAAAAATTAGTAAATACAAGCTTTATGAATGGCCCAACTATTTAGAAACTACGCGTTTTCAGTTGTGGAAATATGTGACTGCGGGATAAATATCCATTGATATATTGTAAATAGAAAAGTTTACAGTAATTTTATATTAATGGTATAAATAAATCAATATAAAGCAAGAAATATTTAGCAACTAGGTAATATGTGGTCTAGAGCAATCAGCGCATCAGTACCCTTAAGAAGGTCGTAGCTACAGCAACATATTGAATTTTTAACTTACAGAAAATTGACCAAATTAAAGTCAGATGATTTTATTGATGCAACATTTTCTATATTCAGTATATGGCAAAAAAATATGATACAACTCATTATAAACACTTAATTCATGGAAAAAATTAGCAAATATTAATATAACATTTCGTTTGAACATAACTACTACTACTTAAAGACATAGCAAATTGTAACTATTATCATTCACCAGATTAGCATACTACTACTGTAACCAACACTGCCACCGTCAATCAATGTCAGATCATGCGGATGTGTCAGTTACCGCTTATACTAAATGAAACGATATTTCGATGAAAAGTCACCTTATATTTGATTTTTTTATATATTTTTTATACCGTTATTGATTCTAATGGAATGCAATGCCACCGATGAAGATGTTCCACTTCCTTGGTACGCCCCGAGCAGAAGTCTAAAATTGGTGCCCGTTTCTCGGAACAAACGGGATGCGGATCAAAGTCCAAATGAAGATCGCTTCAAAAGCGAAAGATTGATGCTGGATAAATTGACAAGGATACAGTCTTGGTTACACCAAAGAAGTGCTCATAATGATCATCACGCACCACACGATTCAAATCCTGTAGATCTCCTAGATCAAGTTTTGGAGGAGGTGGAAACTTTAGAACACAGCCCAAAGAAAGGAGAAGAAAACGATTGTAATTTGTAATCTTTAATGCGTTTAGATTTTCAATTAGGATTGAATCATTTTTATTAGCTACTGATTGTGATATTAATGGTCAATGGATATCGGAAGCTGCCGGGGGAATATTCAATATTTCTTTGACGGGGGAATCCGTTGGCCAAGATATGCCAATTCGTCGCAAACGAGCTCATGACCACGTGCACGATGGTTTCATGAACTTTAAAGATTGGTCTACAGTGTTGCGCCAACCATACGCCAACAACACTCAGTACCTGGTGATGACTGCCGTGAATAACCGGAGTAAAATTGTGGCCACATTCATGGGTAACATTTTCTTCCAATCTTTGCATTGTTTAATTGCCACTTTTTAGGCGAGTGTAGAGTCTGTAGGAAGCGAGAGCTTTTGCAGGGCAGCTGGCTCATTGTATCTCACTCCCGAGATTGCGAAAGCATTGGTTCCACTGCAAAGCTGATCGGAGAAGTATTACGGCGGGACAATATTGAAGATCTACGCAAGCACCAGGCTAAACATCTAAGTGCATTAAACGCCAAGAAGAAGATTAGAGGACCTAAGAAAGCAGAACTTGAAACATTAACAACACAGGTTACCGATGCAGCCTTAGAAGCTTTTCCCAAAAGCACAAAGAAAACCAAAACTACAAAACCGACAAGTCTTCATTTTAAACTTCATTAATATACTTAATTATGCATAGGTTTCTTGCACTCTAATATACACATAATTATTAACTTAGGCAATGAAAGTTTGTTTATTCTGTGAAGTATCTGTTGACGCATTAATGTGTAATTGATTAGCCATTTTCAGAAATTTGCAGTTTGTAATTAGGAATTTCATTGGTTATTAGTAGAATTTGTAGCGGTACCTAATGGCAACTAGAAGAGTCTACAAATTCTCAACGTTGTGGTAAACAATCGCTAGATGTAGCGGGCAGCAGGTTAAAAGTTTCAAAAAATTTCCAAGTATCAAGTTGAAAATTTAAAAAACAACAACAAAATTGTTAAATGTTTATCTTCCAAAAATTCCTTAACGTTTGTTTATTTATGAAATACATAAACTTACGAATGTATGTCATTTGTGTATTTTAAAGTCAAAATTAATATTCCATTCTACTGGGCCGTGAAAATCATAATGAACATCACTAAACTCAACGAATAACTAATTTGCACAGTACATTTTGCTTCTCATTTTCAGGTGGTGCATGCGACATGCAAATATGCAGCGTCATAATAAACACACAAATGAATCAATTATGAAGTGCATATAGGCGCGCTGCGTGTATACAAACGTATGTTAACAATTTAATAAACCATTTGGGCTTTATTTAGGCAATGATAAGATTACAACGAGAACGCAAGTAGAAAACAAGGCCAGTAATAATCGTTCAGGATTAGCAGAAGTACCGCACAGTGCCTACGGTCACGGACGTGTGTGTGATTCAACAATAAAAGTGATAATTTGCGCGAATTGCGTTACAACGACACTACTGGCCTACTCGACTGTGCAGTTCGCGAGAAATCGGCGTCAACGTAGACATTAGTGACGAGCAGTGAATTCCAGATTCATCAGGTATTGTAAAGCTATTCTTATCTTCTTTTGTATGTTAGATAAACCATCTTCCACAGGGCCTCGTAGGTCAGATAGTTTAAAATATACGTACCTTTATTTTTGAAAGTGTGAAAAGAAGTGCAGTTTTCATATTTTATTGAACAATCATTCAAAGTGAAATTAAATGTTGATCTAGTCAATAAATTGATATTTGTTGCAATAAAAATTAAGTAACGCATAATAATAACAAAGCATGCAATAATAAAATATATTTTGTAAGTTACCAAGATTAAAAGTGCAAATGAACGTGATACAAATTCTATTTCTAATTAGAATTATTGAATCTTTTCTATTTAGAAGAACATAAATAATATTTGCAAACTTTATAAACACAAAGCTTAAAATGTCACATTAATGTTGAGGTCTAATAAAATAGAACAATAACATATTCTCATAAGAAAGGAACGTCAAAAAACGATCACCTTTTGTTATCAAATAATGTTTCCTTTTGTCAATGAGCTATTTATTTAGACAATAAGTTGTGCAGTTGTGCGTATTCGCTGACAAAATGGAGACCAGTGGCTGCCGAGCCGAGCGGCCCTCAATCGGGGTGACGCCGCCAACCCCACCAATGCGCATAGCAGGGCGCACCGCTGACAACCAGGGCGTCGTTACACTTGTGGCGAGCGCACGATTTAAAACCTCGCACACGTGCGGTAGTCTGTTCGCGAATTGCGGCTGCTCGCGCTTCCAGCGACAACATGCCGACGACAAGAAGCGATCCTCGAGCCCGTCTCTCAACCTCAGTCGTCGCTACCGCTCACTTGAGAAGCGCCTCTCCAACCCGGTAGTGAATCTAGGCGAGCACAGCTCTGATACCGGCACCGCCACCCCAAACCAGATATTCGTGCCGTTAAATAGACTTAAATGCAAACGTTCTCAAACGCAGTCAGAGTCGCGCGACGACGTAGCTAGAAAGTTCCTCCAGGATTTTGGAATCTTGGGACCAATGGGTAACGGAGTGACTTTACACCGGAAAGTGTCCTTGGATGCAGCACACAAACGTCCCGTTAACGAAATCTCAGCAAAAGACCAACTCACTCAGACCTTGCCGTCGGACTACGAGTATTTGAAGAATATTGTGCCAAAGCTGGAAAAGGACCTCAGGGAGCTGGAAATTACAAACTGTGCGCTCAATTCAGAATTACAAACGACCAGAAAGGAGCTGCAAGTAAAAGATGCAGCGGTGCTCAAGTATCAACGTGAAGTGCATAAATTGAAGGTAATCTATACATTATATTTCTTAGTACATCAACAACTGCCTTCACCATGGGTAAGCATCATTTGCATGCCATTTATAAGCAGTATTGAGTTTTCTAGTCCTCACACCTTTTGTCTATCCTTAGTGCCGTTGTTGTTACCATCTCCGGAATACGTGCAATGAGAACGTGCATTATACCCGCCGTGATAAGAACATTTCCGTCGTGAGGTGTCATCGTGTTCGCATCGAACGCGCTTCGTATGAACAGGAGAATCGACTCTAAACTATAGTCAGAAGCATCAAAAGCTTCTATTTAGTTACAAAGTAGGAACCACAGATCTTCTCGGTCAGAACGTGACCCATACACACAAATAGATCAAGGTCAAGGCTTGCATACATTTTGGTTTAGTCAGGAATGGAATGAAAAGAATTGCAAACAAACGCAAATCACGCAATCGCGACTGTAATCACAGCGCGTTAAACTTATTTATTCGCATTATAATAGCAGGATGGCGTGCGGGTGATTCCGGCCTAATTCAGCCTCGCCTTTCTTTCATAATCGTCTCCGTTTCAGGCTCATTTACATACCATCGTAAGGCTATTTTTTGGCAATTTTGTTAAAGTGTCGCCAATTATGTCCTATAGAGTGTTCTGCAGCAAACGACGTCGAAGCAATGCAAAGAATCGGATATACTTTCCACCCTACATCAGGTACCCTCGTCAATGGTAGTTCATGGTACTGCTGCCGCCAAAAAACAGGGTGTATCCGCCGAATCCAGTGAATCTGCAGGAGCACCTAGTGATATTACAATACCCAAATTCGATAAGGACTTCAGGTAGATATTTCCCGTCCATTCGCTGTGCAGCCGCGTTTCGCGCGTTGTTGCGGCGTTAAGTCACCTCCAGTAATTCGTTGTCGTACAGATCAAAGCAGCTAATTAAGGACGCCATCCTAGACAATGACTTCCTGAAAAATTTAGATTCGTGCCAAATTCGCGAAATAGTCGACTCAATGTACCCACGAGGCTACGAAAAGGGTGCGTATGTTATCAGGGAGGGCGACAATGGAGCGCACCTCTTTGTATCAGCTGAAGGCGAGTATGAAGTCATTAAAGATGGCAACGTGTTGGGCAGAATGGGCACTGGAAAAGCATTTGGAGAACTAGCTATTCTGTATAACTGTACTAGAACTGCATCAATACGAGGTTTGTTCAAATTCTTATTTCTCCACCACAAAGTGAACATGTTCTGCTTTCAGTGGTTAGCGACTCAAATGTTTGGGTTTTGGACCGGAAGGTATTTCAGCAGATTATGGTACGAACAGGATTGCAAAGATTGCAAGACAATATTAATTTCCTGAAATCAGTGTCTTTGCTACAAAATCTAAATAATGAAGTTCTTGCCAAAATTGCCGATGTCCTTGAAGTTGTAAGTAACAATTAATTAAGTTATTGAAGCAATTAAAACATGTTCTGAAACAAAATTGGACTTGTTTGTTGCTAGGAGTTCTATCCGAGTGGTGCTTACATAGTGCGTCAAGGTGCATCTGGAGATACCTTCTTTATAATGAGCAGTGGTAGAGTTAAAATCACACAGAGAAAACCAGGAACCTTAGAAGACGAACAGATTCGTACCTTACAACGTGGTGACTATTTTGGAGAGCAAGCTTTACTAAAAGAAGACTATCGCACTGCATCAGTTATTGCACTCCATCCAGGCGTAGAATGTCTCACATTAGATCGAGAATCATTCATCCAACTAATTGGGGATCTGAGCGAAATAAAAGAGAAAGACTATGGTGATACCCATCGAAAACTCGCACGTCCAATCAGCAGTTCAAATATGCAGGAATTGAGCGAGTATGACTACGTGCAACTGGATGATCTGGACGTGGTTGCCACTTTAGGCATAGGAGGTTTCGGCCGTGTGGAACTGGTGCAATACTCTAGAGACTCATCGCTCACATTTGCCTTAAAATGCCTCAAGAAGCAGCACATCGTTGATACACATCAGCAGGAGCATATATTCAGTGAAAAGAGTGTGATGATGGCATGTCGAAGTAAATTCATCTGTAGGATGTTCAAAACATTCAAGGATGCTAAGTATGTTTACATGCTCTTGGAGGCTTGCCTTGGTGGGGAAGTGTGGACCATTTTAAGAGATCGTAGTTGTTTTGATGAAAGCACTACTCGATTCATCACTGCATGTGTAGTGGAAGCTTTTGACTATCTGCATGCGAGGGGTATTATTTACAGAGATCTGAAACCGGAAAATTTGTTACTGGATTGTAAAGGATATGTTAAACTAGTGGATTTCGGATTTTCCAAACGATTGGGGTACAGTAGTAAGACTTGGACGTTTTGTGGAACCCCAGAGTATGTTGCACCAGAGACCATTTTAAACAAAGGACATGATCGTGCCGTGGATTACTGGGCGTTGGGTATTTTGATGCATGAACTACTCACAGGGAAGTAGGTTAACATTTATTAGTTACATGTTTTATGTTTAGTAACTTAAAAGCATTTCATGCCAATATTCAGTGTAATATTGACTTTCAGTCCGCCATTTGCTGCTGTTGACCCGATGCGCACATATAACCTCATTCTAAAGGGTATTGATATGATTGACTTTACAAAACACAATATTAGTAGAACAGCACAGAGTTTAATAAAGAAACTCTGTCGGGATCTTCCTTCCGAACGGCTCGGATATCAACGTGGTGGTATTCAAGACATTAAAAAACACAAGTAAATTTATCTAACATAAATTATAAAAATACCGCTTTTATTTTCTCATAGTCAAATATTTCTTGCTTGCCTAGATGGTTTCAAGGATTTGATTGGGACGGATTAATAAATGGCAATTTACAAGCACCAATTGTACAGACTATCAGAGGCCCCTCCGATTTTACCAACTTTGACAGCTTTAGTAAGGATAATATGATTCCGCCAGATGAAATCTCCGGATGGGAAAAGGACTTCTAGAACATCTACCAAACGTCAATATATTATATTGTGACAATAAGGAACCTTTCGTATTGTACTTACAATAATAGTGTATCTTACATATATAAGGATTAATAAAAAAATTGCCCATTTTAACACATATTAGTTGTTATATTTTTCTTGTTTTGCTGTCATGTTTTTTAACAAAGCAAAAGGTGTTTTAACATTTTATGCTATTGTTATCTTTACATACCTACTAAAAATAAAAATTTTGACAAGCAACAAGGACGTCTAAACAACTTAGTTTATGAAAACTGAAATAATGAACAAATTTTATGGGATTAAAGCGTTGATCGAATCTTTTAAGAGAATATTTAAGAGAATTTAAGAGATATCACCTGCATCCTACCTCCTATGTATTCAAAGATCGTTTCTTAGGCGTACAAACGCTGTTTCTCCTACCCGTTGGCGTGCGCACGCGTAGCGTCGCAAACTACTGATCGGAGCGAGAAAAAAGCCGCCGCGTAGCGCAAACCTCTGTGATAACGTAGCCCCACAGGACCCTACCGTGTTAAATGCATAATAAGATCCGAGTGGCACCCAATCCACCTTTTATTCTGCTTTCTATTGTTCCGATTGGGAATGCCACTAGGCTGGGCACGCCTTGAGTAATATGATGTCACCCTGATTCTTGCCGCTTGTTTGCAAATGATTATACTATAATACGCGTATGTGTCATGCGTAGAATGCATTCACGAATTGCATTTTTTCCTCTGCGTTTCCAGAAAGCCGAAAATGAGTCCGTTATCTTTTGTAAACAAGCGGCAAGAACCAGGGTGGCATCATATTACTCAAGCCGCAGACAGTCCAGAGTCACCATGTCGAATAGGAAAGAGAAAAAGTCTGCTCTTGAACACGGCTGAAACACTTCGTAACTCAACGATTCTCAGAAATATTTTATATACTTGTTACAGGTCGGACCATTAATACGTTGAGACCGCGTGGGTTACTTTACCCAGAAGCATTTCTCTCTTTCCCACCCGACAGCGCGAGTCTGGACTGGGTGCGGCTTGAGTAATATAATGCCACCCTGGTTCTTGCCTTTTATTTACAAAAGATAACCGACTCATTTTCGGCCGGGTGAGATGGCAGAGAATAGAATTATTCTTGAGGTCACGAGTTGCATTCCACGCACAACACATTCGCGCATTATTGCGTTGAAGCGAAAGGCTCAAATAAATTGAGTTTACTTCCTAATAAGAATTTACCATAATGAAAATTCTCATAATGCATATTAAAAACACAACCTAAATTCGACAAACAACACAAAAAGCCAATATTATTCTATTTATAACTTTATTATGGTTTGTGTGTAATTTGTTGAAACATTAGTTTTTGCCCGGTATAAATTTCAGTGTTATAAGTGTCAGGCAAACACAATTTGAACAAGTATACCAAGGACAACTGCCTTTGTAGCTCTCGGTGGGGGCAGAGCGCGGGTTTCAAATTCTGCCCACTCGGGGTAGTGATCATACACCACGTAAGAAAAAAGATTCAAAATCAAGGGTGGTGATACTACTCGAGAATAAAAAAAAAACAAAATAAAATGTTTATGACACAATCATTATGATTCTTTCACACATAAATGTTTTCGGGTGTATACGTTAAATTTCCATTATTTTAATTCTCTCCAACGCAATAATACGTGAATATGTCCAGAGTGGCATCATATTACTCAAACTGCGCCCAGAGTCGCGCTGTCGGGTGGGAAATGCGGCCCCAACGTATTAATGGTCCGACGCGGCCATTCAAGAAATGCCAAGAATATATTGTAACGAACATCCTCGTGGGCTACTTCGAGTACTACTCCTCCAGTGGCTGTGTATTAATTATTCGTATACTTTGCTTTGCGTCAATTTATTATATAAGTCAGACTTCTTAATTATCTCAAACTGTTTGTAGCAGATTCTGGATCATAATATACATAATAAACGTGGCACATTACAACTACTTCTTCTGTTAACTGATGATAATCTCTATTATAAAGATCTTCTACGCTGAGCTGACTTTCATAGATTCTCTATATTGGCATACAACAATGAATTTTTGATATAACATAATGACATTAGTTCTCTATACACTAGTATTCAGTGTTTGAATAAGTGCAATAAAAATTATTGTTAAATTACAATATTAGATTATATAGAATTTTCAACCTGAAACTGTATGTTTAAAAGTTACAAGATAACCTTACATGAAAGTAATAAATTGCGTGAATCAATTTGTGATCAAATGAGAACTTGGTAATTACAATGCATATCGTTCCAAACAAGCAATGGATCCAGAGCTAAAGCAATAAGTGATCCTAAAACTAACAAAAGTACAATAAACTAATGTACTTAAATAATCACTGATTGATTCCCAATTGTATACTAATTGTATGCGATAGAAAATTAAATACACACATCATTTTGCCACTGAAAAGTTTCTCTCATCCCGATTATTCCCGGAATACTTTTGAGATGTATCTATTTGACTATAATTTATAATAAATGTTTGGAGTATCTTTGAGTGTGCTGACGAAGTGTTCAATATTCATTGTGTTGATGAAACTTAACTCTATCTCTTAATTAATTTTGATTTGTAGAACGTTTATGGCTTACTCCCTCCTTCAGTATAATCTAAAGTTTATATCTAAAGTACATACTGATGGCAACAAGCCGAAAACGTTCTACGAATCAAAATTAAGTATATATGTAAGTTATAGGTAAGTATCATCTATATCAAGGACCGGCAACCTTCCTAAGGCGGCGGGCCATTTCCAAAAAAAAAAAAAAAAATACGCGAGCCAAATATTAAATTTTATTGATTATCAAAAATAAATTTAGAAAAAACGTGTTATTTTTATTATAATACAATAATGCCAGAGAACCAAAATTATACAATTATGCAATATAAGAGGAAAAATTCAATCACATTTTGTTGCAAGTGCGTGATATCTTTACCAAGCAAGAAAATATTTATATTTTGGTTGCGTCAATCCGGCGTCCTTCAATCAATCTCTTGGGTCCCCGGTAACTACAGTGGAGGATGGAGAGGTTTTGAGGTTAATTGAGAGAATATAACACCACATCAACCAAGTTGTCATGCGCATAGATACAAGAACACAAGTCACATGTGCTCATGTACAATTATTAGCATGTGACCTGTGCGCAAGAAGAGGTGCAATAATCTCAACGCTACAATTTGTATAAATATGTTGAAAAATTATTAATAGTAACAAAAATAATCCAAAGCCCATTAGTCTCAAGTTTCAATAAATTCACGATTTTCTTCATCAATTATTTTACCAATAGTTTGAAAATAATATACATTTCTGATTACCTATTGCAGTGATTTAGTGGATTACCTCAATCAATATGAAAGACAGACGCGCAGGTGGCACAGAGGCGACGCTAACACGTAAATAACCAACTAGTTTTGCACTTCCAAAAACCTAAGACAGGGTGAACTTCGCGTGGGTGAAGATTTTCTAGGTTTATTGATGCTCAACACACGAGGTGGAGTGTAACGAATAACTCACTAACACAAATACATTACATTACTCTCACGCGTTGCATCCATATGTACTGCATAAGTCAACTGAAGTCTAATGCAGCGTTGATTTTAGTGCGGTGTTGATAAAATTGATGAAACTAATACGCCGAATATTGACACATGTTAATAATATTTATAATAATAAATAATAATTAATAATAATAATAATATAATAATA
>JAODIE010000006.1:958213-1066569 GCA_027575565.1 Diploeciton nevermanni
TAATAATAATAATAATATAATAATACACAGCATAGAATTATTTTCTTTAATGTGGATTATCAGAACAATTGACTTTTATGCCCCAAGGTATAATTCTCCTAACGTAAAAATGAATCGACAAAACAATCATTTCTAATCTATTCCGCACATTTTTGTCAGCAGTTTGTTGTTTTTTCCTAAATTATATTGATATTTTGAGAGGAGGCGGCACACAAAAAGTTGCAACGGGCCGCGAGTTATTGATTCTTGATCTACATAATGAATAAATTTTTCGGAGCATCATTGAATCGTAATCATACGAAGTATTTAATAACAATCATTATGTACTTTTATTTGTTTAGTAAATTTGTTTCTTCTAACGGCAATGACAATTTATAAAGCTGTCTATAGACCTATTTCAGATTATGGATACATACGCATGTGCATCTTGCATCTAAAACGACAAAATGGAACTTAGAAGTGGACGAATGAGGAGCAATTAGAATCATTTACAAATTAAGAAATCCTAATAATTCATTACACAACTTGTATTTAATAACCAAAATATTACTAATTAGAATGAGACATACTGAGCTAACAATAAAACTGTTCACTAATCATCCCAACCTTTTAACATCTATCGAAGTGTTCTCCAGAAAGATTCCACTCAATTTCTCAATTTCAATGTCCTCAAGATCCGCTAATTTCACATATTCGTAAACTTCTACCTGATATTACACTGTGAAACAGCAAATTTCCGATTAAGATGGCATTAATTAACGAGGCATTCGCCTCGTGCAGTGAGAGTCGGATCATTTGGAACTGTTACAATCGCAAAAATGACTAAAAATCGAATTTCAACTTTTTCTCCAAAATTAAATCCGTCAAGAAAATTGGAATACTAGTGTGGTATTAAGCAACTCATACTTAATCTAGTGAACATACTTTCATAACATTCCAAATGTATATTTGATCGGAATATGCGTCCAAATCAACGTCTGCAATTTTTCACAAATTCTCACTTTGAGAACTTATAACTTCGAAACTATTAAAGATAAACAAATTACACACGTTTCTTGTGTGCCAATTTACGAATTGTTATTCAAAAGAGCTAAATGATCTAACAATAATTACGAAAGTTATGAGACAATATATCAAATTGCAACCAAAATTCGGCAAAACACTAAAATCAAAATTAAAAAAAAAAAAAAACGTTGCGTGCTGGGAAAATATTGAAAAACCCGTTTTCTTAGAAAATTGTGATTGATCGAATGCAGTTAATGCCATCTTAATAGGAAATTTGCTGTTCCACAGTGTTATTATAAGTACTATTTTTTTATTCTATTTTGTTGCTATTTTGTAGAGTAAGATTTAATTAATTATTGTTTTTCAACGGCTGAAGGACTGTTGGTCGATGGTCTTGTATATGTATGATTGTATTGCGCTATTGTATATGTACGAAATATATTATTATTATTATTGTTTCTTCTATTGAGATTAAGTTTTGTTAAATTTGTGAATTGTATTTATTAGTTTTCGTAGTTTTTGACCTTGAATTTGATAGACAAGTTCGTCTATTTTTCGGATTAATTGTGTTTGCATAGGTGTAAATCTGAAGCATACAGGTTTATAACTGATGCAAATATGCAATATCCAATTTCAATAAAACTAAACGAAATCGAGAGAAGGTTAGTTAATTAGGAACATTTTTTTCTAATGTTAATTAGATTGTTCTATTATTGACACTTCACATCTGGTGACAGCCAATCAATGTCAGTCGCGTGGTGTTCTCGACGAGTACAATGTCATAAATTATACATCACCATCCGCGTGCATCACATGCATTCAACCGTGTTGAGTTTAGTTCGTGTTGTTAAATGAAAATTCGCCATGTCCCAAAATCGACAGACTTGCAAAGTACGGGAATGAGGGTCGGTGCAATGCGTCCACTGGTGCAAGTTCCAGCGTGGCGCCGGCATGTGGAGGCAGCGTAACGCCACCTGTTCGCCTGTTGCAGAGCACAGCGAGGAAGACGCGTGCGCCACCGCCGCCAGCGACGACGACGACGACCACCGCCGGTGCGTGCCGTTGATGACCAGGAACAGGTTCGGCGACGCCGGTTCCGGCCGATGCGCGCAAACTGCGATCCTCTATCGGGGCGTCGACATCGCTGACGCCGCCGCCGTCACCGCCGCAAGCGCGTCGTATGAAAGGTGCGAGATATTTAATTATCTAAACTTTTTACATGTAGAAAGTTTTGCAAAACTTACTCGCAAAACTGATTTAGCGGCGCGTACGCAGTCAACACAATTGACACAGGATAATTAGCTATTCAAACAGATTGCGCTGTTGTTTTTGCAATTGGAGGTAAGAATGTTTAGAAGAATCTATTTTTGAACTGCACTGCACTAAATTCTTTCAACACCGAATGAGCTAGTACATAATTGAAAAGGTAAACTACACAGAAACAGCTTTCCCAACTGCATTTTTATTTTTCCAAGACTTGTCTGTATTAGTAAATTATTTCTGGTTAAGCCAGATTAGGCAATAGCTATAGATGGCATTAAAAATTCAACACTTACCAGGTGAATAAAACGTGCACTCGCGATATGATTCGTATTTAAATTCGTCAGATTTTTCAAGTTGATATAGCGCTATTATAGCGGCGGCGATAGAGGCAGCAGAAGTGAAGTACGTCCCCTCCCACTAGAATGACAAAACTGCGCACACTCCCTAGTCGAACCTAATTTTTTTTCTGTATGACAAGGACCGTGCTTAAACCCACACTCGCTGACACAGAAAGCTTCTACCATAACAATAGCGCGTATAAATTTTAACAGTCTATGAAGAATAGAAGATGCGGAGCAATCTGCAACGTAGCATAATATTTAATTGAAGAGGAATTTAATTGGAACATAATATTGCTTAGAATGCAAGAAGAAATTTATAGTGAGCTTGAAGCATTGTTACGTCATTAAAAAAAAAACGTGAAAGTATTACTCTTTAAAATATACATTTACTGATTTTTTCACGAATTCCTCTAATGTTCTAACTCCTTGTGTCATTTGATTTTAACTGCTCAATGATGATGAAAATGTGAGTGAGAAGAAACAAATTATACACTCAATTGATTTTAGACTAGTCACAATAAGTAGTATTACTAGTATTATCTAATAATCAATAAATTAATAGTGAATAAAAAACACTTTAGATACGAATTCTGATATCTATATTGGAAAAGTTATGAACAACGCTATTTAGTTTTGTTGAAATCCAATTAATTTTATCAAGTGTTATAGAATTAAAAACATAGATTCTAGTAACGTACCATAAAATGAAGACAATAAAAGTAATATACGTACGAAGAATTGTTCATTCTCAGCTATAAAAAAAATTCTAAAACAGAAACTACACCGTGGAACAGCACATTTCCGATCAAAATAGCATTAACAGAATTGGATCAATCATGATTTTACGAACCGTCGATCGTTATTTTTTAATTTCGATTTTAGTGTTTGATCGAATTTTGGTTGCGATTTGATATTGTCCCATAACTTTCGTAATTATTGTTAGATCAATTAGATGTCTGGAATAACAATTTGTGAATAAATACCGAATAAATGTATAAAAACGTAATTTGTTCATCTTTAATAGTTTCCAACTTTACACAGATTTGTTATAATCCTTTAGACTCTAGTGATTTTGCTTACAAAAATTTGTATATAAAAATTAATTAAGTTCAAGATACGTATAACCAGCATCTTGAAGTTAGAATTTTACCAAAATGTTAGATTACGAATACCAGCTATAAATATTGAATAATTTTATTAACATTATAAGAACTTTTTTGCCAAAACACAATCTGATTTGATTTAAGCTAATACGAAGCCTGAGTTTAGAACTAGTATATGAAATTTGCATAAAAGAAATTAAGATAAATAACTCGTTTACTATTTCAACTAATATATCTTGACTTATTTCCAAATTCACGATTTATTTTATTGTGTTAACAAGAATCTAGCATAAAATTACAACTTTTGACAATACCAATATTACTAAACTTAAAACTAAGATCTCAAAAGGTTTTAGAAACATTTCAAGAGAGAATTTAGCAAATTGTTTTTCACCGTTTTGAGAAACCAATCAATATCATTTTCCTTCTAATTAAAAGCTAATACATCAATACATCTCATTATGAGAATGAAATTAACACCTAATTGCTCTTAACTTTATAATGCACCATTATCATCTATCTATCAATATCGTTCCATTCCATCACAATAGATTGTTTTTGCACAAATGCTTGTTTACAATGACATAATAGACAGCAGTATAACCACATTCTAATTAAATTCACGTGATGGATAATTTTGGACTGACTATAATAGTGTAGCGGCATCAAATGTCTCGTAAACGTTACGACACCCGTACCCGAAAACAATTTGTGTGTGTACCAAATCGAATGAGAAATACGCTTATGTGTTTTATGCTGGTGGCAGTTAGTTGTAGCGGATCAATCAACTGTTTGCTTCAAGGGCAGTAATGACACACTTAAATTTCTAATAAAACTTGACTTGCTATCGGGAAACTAATAAATGAAAACCGTCACAGCTTTGATTAGGTCTTGAGTGACACATGTATGAAAAAATAAGAATAACATACATATAATACTAGTACTATATGAGACTATTGTGAGTAATTAAATGTGGCTAATTTAAATATCGAATGATTCTGCACTGTAAATGTAAGTGAAAAAGCGAGTATTTTGCTTTGAAATATTTAATTATTAAAATGCGTGTCTTCTGCATGTACCTTACGATGTTTGTTAATTTATATTGTCTCTAGTTTGTGGTAGGGTTGTCGGTTAATTCTTTGTCGAAGATTTTTGGAGATTCAAGGATTATTAATCTCAGGAAGTTTTCACTTTGTAAATTTGACAATAATTCTCTTACCACTTATCACAAACAATATAAAGAACAATAAAACAAATTTGTTATACGGAAAAAAGGTCGAAAACGTTTTAAACATAAAAAACAGTTAGTCAATAGCATATTGTGAAGAATTACAAATTAATTATTTACTTATCTTCTATTATTAATGCATTTTCTTGTAGTTTATAGAACGGCATATACATTTCTCTTTTGATTTGAAAGTTGAAAATGAAATTAACACTATTATTACTGCAATCCATATATAACTTTATCACAAAAATGCATTTGGGTAACTTATAAGTTTGAAGCTATTAAAGATAGATGATAAAGACAAATGAGTGTTCACACATTTCTTCAGCATCATCTAACAAATTGTTATAGATACACGAGTTTTGATATAATCTGCAAATCATAATGGTCAAATTTTAAGAACAAGTGTTGTTAATGTTTGTAATCAATCGAAAATTTGCTGTTCCACAGTGTTATTATCAATCTTAACACTCTTGTACCAAATTTTCGGGTGTAGGGACTCGTGGCGTGCAAGCACATCGGTCATAGACTGACGTTTTTGATCTCTCACCCCTTTGGCCACTCAATAGGTGGCCGCTTTACTGACTCAGAAGCCAGCGTGCTGTTGAGTGTGCTACTGAGGTAGCCCCACAATTCCATAAAAAGTTCAAACATTAAAATTAGACAGACAATTAAAATCAATAACAGACTATCTAGTCTCCTTTTTTGTTACTCATATAATAAATGCTCTTAGTAGATACATTGAGCCACAAATATTAAGTATCATAAATATATATATATCATAAAATTTAAAACAAGTCTAAAGTCTGCTAAAGACAAACCTCTAAAAGAAACAACTTTTAATAACTATGAACTAACAACGAGCTAAGTGTTATTCATATTAATGTAGTCGAGCCACTTATAAATTTATATTCAACTAGACTCGCTAGCCAGTTGCACTCATGCCATCTTCCTAACCAATCCTCCCGATTCCCTACAAGATAACATTTATATTTGAATTCCCTGTCTAGTTTATCATCTGGACTCCTCCCTGAAAATCGTCAATTCAAGCAAGAGTGGATTATTGTATGAACTGCTAAAGTGCATCAAATATATAAAACAGAAATAAATGACGACGTTAGAAAGGAGCGGCGCCATTTATCAGTATCACTGGTACACGAAATGTCTGTGCATGGCTAGTCTTAAGACTAGTGTGAAGCTTACGACACCCGGCACTAAAACGTTTTACCTTTTAGCTCGGCACACACCCGTAAATTAATTAGGTCATTTCAGGACACACCTTGCGAATACACGTGTTCAACCCTTTTGAACGACTCATTTGTTTCAATTCACATCTGCACTTATAAACACGCACTCTAAGAAATAGTTAGTATAAATCAACGGAGAATTTTCATTTTCTTGACGTTTCAATATGATTTGTCTTACGCTGTGCGGTTATCGAAATTTAGAACAGACAAGTGAGATAACACCTAGATTAAATGTATTTCATCATACTCTAATCAGTCATTCGTTGGCGCTCAGGTGCCACGGATTATACTGTATACGCGTATATTACGCTCCTTTAACTAGAGGAGTTCAGTGTGCGGTTGACTTTTAATTCTTTATTATATGCATTGTGTGAGAGGTAAATGCGCGTTGTTGGTTGCAGCGACGAAAGCGACGCGAGGACATCATCAAGTGAAGACAATAATACTCTATCGGCAGGATCATCAACATCGGCGTCGTCCACCACTCCGAACCATCATCTTCATCGACGGCTGGTCGTCAACAATCTTCTGCAGTTCATTCGACGGCGGCAGCGCCTAGTTAACAATGCTATTTCAAAACGGTGAGTGACAACTATTTTATTTGCTAGTAATTGTAGAAAGTGCAAAATATAAAAACAGTAATATATTAGAGAGATATCATTATCATTTAGGAATTGTGATTGTTTTACGATTAGTGTCACATGGCTGTTTAGAAAAGACTGCAATAAAGCAGTCAAAGCAGATGTTGTAGATTCCGCTTTTATGCAATTTATTTACAAAATCAAGAAACTATCTATTTAACAGTGTTATTGTACAATTTATTGTTAATATTTCAACGGCAAAATGGTGGATGGCTTGAAACTTGAGCGCTATCAGTTGTGAAATGAATAAACTATATTTATAAAAGTAAGCATTTTAAGGATATGTGCAGAAAGAAGCTATATATATATATAGTTGTTAACTATAGCACTTCAATATAATGTTAATTTAAAATTTTGTCTGTTTTAATTTGCTCTATTAATGGGAATGATTGAGTGGGGTTGCTAGAATGAGTATCTTTTCAATTAATAGACTATATAAAAAGAGATAGAATTTTAAATAAAGTGCCTCGCTCCGTAGCACAGTCGGTAAGCCGTCTGACTGTAGCAGTGACAGCGAGGTGGATATTCTGGGGACACGGGTTCAAATCCTGCTGGGAATATATTATTCAATATGATGTAAACTCCTTCAAAATTTAGTTCCAATAACTGCTAATAACCCTACTAGTTGATGCAGCATAATGGAATAGAGATCAAGTACGTTGTCAGTAATCGGCATGATTGCAGTATGCTACAAAAAAAAAGAGAAGTGTTATAATAGCCAAGTTTCATGTCTCAATGATACTCTGAAAAAGATTGCCTGCTTATCTTATTTCATGTGTTGTTGAGTTGTAATATTGTTAAATCTCCATACAAATTATTAATGAATAATGGAGAGAAATTGAGGAAAATCAATTGCAACTATATTTAGAAAAATTAATTAATTGAAAAAATGATAAAAACAATTCTATAATTATTTGCCAACAGATCTTATCTCAAGTTTTCCCATAAGTAGTGGTACAAAGCCCACACGCGATGTTTTCAACACTTGGAATCCTCCAACCAGAAATACATTAGACTTGTTTGTTTGCACAGTTATTCGAACGGGTAAAACGTACTTCATCCCTTCTCGCGCATGCGCCTATACTGTCGTCGGTACATCGTTTACCCCAACGCTCCGGGCAAATCATCAAATGTGCCCGCGCGAGGGACGTGCACAACGATTTCGCGGTTGTGACGTTGGTTAAACGTCCGTCCTAGATTCGAAGAGCTCGCATGGTCGGCTCACGCATTGTAATTGTCATTGTGCACCAGTGTCGCCATGATACGATCAATCAGCGAACGCCGGATTTATGATATCAGTATATCGTAGAACGTCCTTGCAATTCGCGTCGTTCGCACGCCCGCAACTGTGTCGATCAGCTGGAAAGCGCGGCTGGAGAAATGGATCAGTGGTGCTCGTGGGGTTTCCAAGTGGCCGATAGTTGATGGTGATAAGGAAGCCAATCTCTCGCACGGTGGAGGTTAAAGTACCTGGGCTTGGCTAGTGGAACAGTGTGCTAATGTTGGTGAACTTTAATAATATACTATTGCGAGCGAAATAGTTTCAAGCAGGGGGAAATATGGCTGCTTGGCAAAAGGTCGTCGCATGACATTTATGATTCCATGCCCGGATGATATCTTTTATCGGCCTGCAGGTAGATTGCGCTTGATAATATGCCGACGACGAGCTTAGCAGCCGCACCCTCGTTACTATTGTCTCCATGACAGTACTTCAGACACAAGTGAAGTATACGCAATGTCGCTTCGATACTGTGCAAATAAATCGAATACAATCAGGACGATTACAGGGCCAACTGGACGGGATCAATGTGACCGAAAAAATGTGATTTAAATGCACCTTGATCACAAGCAACCTCACGTCCTTCATGCTAATTCAATTTCCGAATACAAATGAACCAAGTGTTGGCTTAAGCAGTTGAAACTATCAGATGTGCGTGTTCAGTAAACAACTGAAAACTGAGCAATTAATACAGTACTGGATTTAAGAATGAATTAACGTGATCAACATACCGATTGCTGTTTATCGGGACGTGTTACGTGCGAATGGTGCCCCCCGATTACTGCGCTTCACTCATCCACTGGCAGTCAAGTGATTATCACCTCATGAGACGCAGGAAAATTGAACTTTTATCGCTGTCATAACTGAATCATATGTACTGTAATTCTCTTATCGCCGCATTAAATAAAGTTGTAAAGTCGGGCGCAAAATTACCGACATTCGAGATTATTGCATGTATCGTGCGCAATAGATGCTTGCATAAATCCAAGTGACGCTTGAATAGTGTTTATTTTTGCCAATTGGCAAACAAGTTGTATTTGCGTGAAAGAACAAACCTGACTTGGCGCGTGAAAAAGGCGCTGTTTTAATTCTGTGTGCGCGAGTGTGTTGGAGAAGGTCGCGATGAAGTTGCAAATGATTGTCATTGAGACGGGGGAAAAGTGGAAGAAGGCTTTATTGAGGTGAGAAAAATAAAATTAGTTGTTTATGACATACATACATTTCAACGTATTTGCACCATTATGAACCGATTCTCCCGTATAGGGTATTCAGATAACTTAACCTGTTTAAATGCTATTCCACTTAATTATGTTGAAGTTGAAGTACTCTTGGTATAATCGCGATCAGATGTTTGCAACTACTTTGAACGTTTACAAATTACGAACCGTCCTAAATGTCTACTAGTCTGGACTAATAGATCGTTTCTTTGCGATCATTGGTTTCCCGATTGTCTTATCCTTTGTTATTGTTGGACATTGTTTATAGTTGCAAGTTGTCGTTTACGTTTTACATAAAATGAAGCATGTGTTCGAAGCAATCTGAACATTTCATTTCTTCATCAATTGAAAATAAGTTATTCGGTTTGAAATAAGCAGTGGTACATTGAATCAAACTTTTATGATTTATGTAAACTTACTAATAAGAACCTACCACATAATTTATATATGAAATTATTATTTGCATAAACAACGTAGATAAGATTGCCGTAGTACGTCTCTCAATATAAATAATCACACAACAATTCATATTGTTACTTACACGCAGTTGTCAATATGATATTGAAGATTAAGTTAGGCAAGAGTATTTTTTGTTTGTATCAACTAATTCTAGAGTGATTATTCTAGAACCATGTCTCTGGCAAGTAATTAATTATGATATTGTACAATGTAAACCATATAAATATTGTCTATTCTGCACAAAGAAATTTCGTCGAAATACTATTTCCAGCAGCAATTGTATGAAGGTGGCGACACGACTTTATAGACATATTATTACTCTCATACGCATCATACATAAAATATTCTTGAGCATAATTCGGGAAGCAGGTCTACGATTTAAGTTATTAATGTATCATATTTAAGCTTGTAAAACCTTTAACCGCTGGTGCATCAATCAATTTACTACAATTTTAAAATCACCGTAATAATTTTAATTTGCGTCGTGAACAGACACTTGAAAAAATCAACTTGGTCAACTTGTCAATTATGCAGAGGGCGTACATATAATTTATGCCATTTTCCAATAATTAAAACGTACAATAGTCTACTTAGTCTACTTAATAGTCTACTACTGCCTTGTTGCTCCGCTCCGTAGCGCAGTTGGCTAAACGGGTTCAAATCCTGCTGGAGGTATATTCAATATGATTATATACTCTCACAGAATTCAATCTCAATAACTGCTAATAACCCTGGTAGTTGATGCAGTATAATAGAATGGAGGTCAAGTACGGTGTCAATAATTTGCATGGTTGCAGTACGCTTCAAAGAAAAAAAAATGCCTTATTAGAACACACTGCATAGCAAGAAAAGTTTCCAAGTGCATGCTATGTTTAGTAACTAATATAATAACTGTTGTGTACATTTTAAAAGCATATGTTATACAATAGGAAATTATTTTGTATTACATTCTTGTTTCTTTGATTTTGGAAAATTTGACAAAATTGAAAAGAAGTTTGGTGAACATTTTTGAGCATTGGATTAATATATGGATAACTAATCAATTTGAAATTGTTTAATAAATCAAATGTCGTATTATAATAACGAAACACACGATACAATTTTCCACACTTTCATTAAGTTCTAGTCGTATAAATTGACATAATGGCAATTAATTTCCAACATAAATTTTCCACAATTATCGGTGAAATTACTGGTTGAAATATCGTATTTCTACAAAAATCAGTTACGGCGCAAATGGCTCGAAATGAAAATTTCTCTTTACGCACTTTGACTCACAACCTGCCACTCTCTCAACGCTCAAGCCGTACGTATTAGATGGATATCGACGAGTAAAATTTACTTTCATCTCAGCGAGTTGTTTCGCGTTAAATCATCGGAGACGTCAGCAGAAGTGAGAGTATAATCTTAATAAACCCACGCTACCCGATGTGCTGGCGGTGGTGATATGATCGGTAGCTTTCGAGTGGCTTGTAATTAGTCTCAAAACTGGCGAGATCGACGTCACAACACTCGATTACAATTACCAAGCGCAATGCAGTCGTGTTGAACTGTTGCCGCTTACAGACAACATAGTCGCATACGCACACCGCGATCGCACAGAGATTCGCGCGTAGTTTACGCCAGTCGCGAATCCAAACAAGTGATCCAAGCGATATTCGAGAGCGTGGTGCGTTACCGGCGCCAACCACCGACCGAATTGCAATCGATCCTCGGAAGCCCAAAAACGGTCACTTGGAAGAACGGGTGCACATAGAGCAAGACTGCCATCGATCAGTTTTCATTTCCGTTCGGAGTGCATTAGTTTTTGAACGAGTTTTTTCCTAGGCTTGGATGAAAGCAGGAGTAATATTGTGTGCGTTTGTAAAGTGTGGATCGTTGCTCGTGTATGCGTGCGTTGTTGGTGATATTGTTATCGGAAGGGCAATTCCACGATTGGCAGCTTCCAGACAACCGATACTACCAACGTACACCAACAGCTAATGTTATAATTAAGTGTGTGCATTCGTCACGAAAACAATCACTTTCATTTGCGTTCTTATTTTACCTTTACACGCCATCTACCAAGTGAGTTTACTTTTGTTGTTGTTTTTTTTTTCTTTTCTTTTCTTTTTTTTTTTTTTAATGTTTACTTAGACATACGTGGACATTCTGTTTCTGCTTTTGACTCATCGATGAATAGCAAATTCTGCGTATAATAAGCATATTGCTTCTATTGGCAAACAGTGATTAATACATGATAAATACGTATCAGTGTGTTTAAGCATTTTTTTATTGCGAGCATTTTGAATCACTTTAGTAGATACAGCGTGCGTCATTTATATCTTTTTTATTAGAAATTTGTTGACGATGTGTTTTTCGGTTCGATCGAAAACAACATTAAGAATTGTCGCACGTCAATGCCTTCTTGTTCATAAATTCACTATGAGTGGTTCATGGCTTATTGCTTAGAAACTAGAATTTGATTCGGTCATTTTAATTGACCAGTTTAATATTTTCATAGTTCAAAGTTGCTAAAGATTTTCAAATATAAGGGTAATTTCAGGTGCTGAAAATTATCAAAAACCTTGACAGTTTGGATTATTCAATCCAAACTGATCAAACAGTTTCATAGGAAAGAGCTTAGGTTAAATTATGCGGTTTTCGTTGAAATAAGTGCAAATTTAAACTAATGTAAGGTAGAAACATATTTATCTCAAAAGTAATTTCGACATGTATTTTTAGGTTAACTCTGGATTAAAGAAGAATTATTTTGTAGTGGGTAAGAGATAAAAAAAAATGACGCGGTGCTGCGTTTATAAATTGATATTACTGTTGACTTAATTCGATCAATTCTCCTAAATGTTATTATTGTTTTTGAGGTGGCAATTACCGACGAAATTGTAGAAAGACCCACAGCCTACAATAATACTATATGGTAAATTATTCATTTAATTGTATTCAAAGTACTTATGAAATTTGTTGCATGTGACTGCTTTTGATGTGCACAAGTTAAATCTGCAAACAGTGCATTTATTAACTGTTACTTCAGAGTATTGTTGAGTGTAGTCACGAAGTGTTTAAGATTCATTATGTTGAAAAATTGCACTATACACTTACTTAAAAATGATTTATAAAACGTTTTCGGCTTGTTGTAATTTTAAGTAAGTGTTATAGTGCAATTTTTCAACATAATTAACTGTTACTTGTTACATTGTTAAATGGTTCAAGTTGACTTTTGTTAACGTAATTAATTAGAATCTGGACTGTAAATTGGTGTATAGCAGACTTTAGTAGACTAAATTAGGTAAAATGTCGAACATGTTATTTTAATAAGTTTTCGAATAATTCACAAAATTCAAAATCAAAAATTAAAATAAAATGTATAGGATTGCAAAACATACTACAGCTTGAATTGATGATGGCGGCAATATAAGGCAATTATTCTTGGAGCTAATAAACAATTTTTGTTATTTGTTATTTTTTGAGCGTACTGAAACCATACCGGATACCGATATCGTACTTGACCTCCATTCCATTATAATGCATCAACTACCAGGATTATTAGCAGTGATTGGGACTGAATTCTGTGAGAGTACATATTATATTGAACATACCCGCAGCAGGATTTGAACCCGTGTTCTTCGAATATACACCTCGCAGTCACTGCTACAGCCTTAAAGGCTTACCGTCTGTGCTATGGAGCGGAATAGTAATTTTTGTTTTAAATAAATAATTAACTCTATACGCGACTTTTTGTTCGAGTAATGTATTTACTATATAATATCTAACAATATAATTAAATGAAGCATGTCATTGTGGATAATAAGCATGTTTGAATCATTAAATACGTTTAAATATGCAGGAGTCGTTTGACAGTCACTGGGTTAATTGTTGATTACGTGCCTTGACCCGACAAACCACAATATTATGCTCTTCACACGCTCCGGCACGTGTAATATAAACAACTGTGAGCGGTTTACAATAAAACGTGTTTTTATTTTTATTTTTGAGGACGTATGTGAAAAACAGAATGCGGAATGTCAACGTAATGTGCTTCATTATGCAGGAGAAGAGGCATTGTTGGATTACGCGGCGTAGTTTACTATTAATAGCAGCTATTGATATTAGTTGGGCTATTTACGAAATGTCATTTGGGATATAAGCGAGTAATGCACCTAGTAATAGTAATTACGTTTCTTTTTTAATGTTTTACAAAGATCAAAATGTAATTCTTTCAATACTATCATGCAACCAATTTTTCATAAATTGCCCGAACAAAACGAAACGAACAAATGGCGCACCAACCCAGCAGCCAGTGGTGGGAGGACCGTACTCGACCGGGTTATGTCGGTGTACAAAAGGGATGATGAATGCACAGCGTTTTCGTTGTGCAATACGAGTTTTGTTTTTTTCTCTGGCATTTAGGTTGGAAATTGTTGTGTCAGGATTAATGTTAATTAAAATAGCTCGTCAACGGCGGCTTTAGCAAGTGCAAGCCGCCCCTGTTTAACTTTGATTCAGTAATTGAATAAAAAAAAAAGAACGATCAATTATATTTAATTGAATAATCTAAACAATTGAACAGTTTTTGTCATCGAAATGTTTGAGTTCGCAAAATTTAAACCCGACTGAAATTTAAAAACACTTAATTTACTGAATTCTCTGAATTTTACAATAATGGTATGCTGGAATAAGAAAGGAAACTTAAACATTTCCATCTCTCTTACTATTTGATGTTTAATAGTCTATGTTTGCTTATTTGAAAGCATATAAAAGAGTTGAATAAAAACCATTCAAGTTTCAATCTATTATGACTAAGTTTGATTGATTTTTCTGGATTCTGTCTCTTCACTGACGTCATTCTTATTACACTATCGCTGATAATTGCGCATAAATCAATGAATCACCACTTTTTACTTGTGTTCTTAACATGTTCTAGAAATTTTTAAAAGGAAAACACATCAATCAAAAATTAATTCTAACATTCATAGTTTTGCTTCCATATTCTGTCAAATTAATCTATGATTTCCAGTCCCAATGTGCTGATCATTTATGTTGCAATTAACTTTGTGAGTGAGATAAGATAGAATTGATAAGGTGCTATTTTGAATGCGATGACCAGCGCTTTTGATTATGTCTATTAGATATGTTTTGTCTTCGCTGGCCACCATCCAGAAATGAACGATATTTTCAACTGGTAGTAATAACGATGATAATCATTCATCATCATGTGATTGAAATTGTGTTTTTAATTCAATACGATGGTGTCAATGGAGCGCGCGAGCGCAAGTCTAATAAAATTGGCGATGCTATTATTTATATTGAACCTTAAAATAATTGCTAACTTATGTAATGCATAATGTGAACTAGATTTACTGCGCATAATTGAGGCTACGATCTGAGAATAATAGATACATGTGCGCAACTCACACTGATAACATATCAATATAATGCTGTGGAGTTTCCCTTTCCGTGCAATAATTTATTATAACAAATATATTGCTGTTCTTTATGATTGATTACCACCTTACCACAATTTATTAGACTACTATTATTATTATTACAAATGTTAACCAAAATTTTCCTATCAATACAGACAATTTATACTTAACTGCTTGCGAAGTATTTATGTGATTTATGTGTGAGTTATCAATACCACTTTGAATATCAGAAAACTACATTTGCGCAAATAATTAAAACCGATTATGTATGCCGTGGTATTCCTCAACTTTATTGTTTGCTCAAGGTTGAACAAACAATGTAAATACATTGGCTGTGTACTGGGAAACCCAATAGCAATCGGCCAGGGATGTCAGTAGTCATGACAAGAGGAACTTGCTTCCCTTGAGGAAGCATTTGCACCTTCTAGGCGGACAATGTGCTGCTTGACATGCAAACTTGCATTGTTATAAAACGTAATTTCACGTTGACGCAATGTTAGTTGTGGAAATGGAAATTGATAGGTTTCATAAACATTTTATGTTTTGCTTGTGTTAATCATTAATCTGAAACTAAGGCATTTAATTAAATTCGTTTTTATTATTATCAATTCTCTTTGCGATTGAAATATACGTACATTGTACCTCAATTTTCTTCATGCTTTAGAACCTTAGACATAAATGTTGCATATAAACACTCAAGGAAATATATTTGCAGAAAAATATGCAATTGTGAATGCGATTAGAATTCGATCAATACTGCTTGATCGTATTTATTTTCAAACAGTTTTAGTGTAGCAATTGTCGAAGAGAGATCGAAGCAGGTAAACGGTATATTGAAAGACCTAATCAATCAATAAAACGAAGTAAAAAGCGCCATTGAAATTGACTATGCAGACTACCCCAGCGCGTTTGCTGAGCCAAAGCTCTATTCCTACTTGCACTTTATTAATCTCTTTCTGAATCCGCTAAACGCGCCAAACTTCATTCATTTTATTTAATCCTGTTGTTTTGGCTGCATCATTGCGCAATCAAGTCTATCATTCTAATTGAACCAATCTAATTGCCCTTGAATTGTAACCTTTGTTTGCGTACTAGTCCACTAGCCATCCAAACTGGGCACAAATGTTTACTGGTCCATATAAACTGGTATGAGATGAAACGCTTTGTAAATTTAGCTCATCAATATAGCAATTATATAGTGCGCACGAGCATGCCATGGTGTGTTGGGTGAATCTGTTTTAAATTTCATTCCATCTATTCCATGCTATCTAAGCAAAAGCATGTGGTTTATTAGGCCATTCTCTCGTTTTCAATTTACATTCGTTGCGTGCGGGCATCAATAATTTCAATGAATGGTAGACACACAGGCAAGTGACAGGGCAGACATGCTCTCATATATAGATGGATTTTGTTTTGGTTGGTAGTGGTTTTATAATTCCAACCTATTCACGGAATTAACTGTTGCATCATTACGAGAAGCAGTGAATTAGATGTACCTTATTGGAACGCTACTATAATAAGTAGTGTACCTCCACACTGGAAGTAAATATAATGAATCGTTTTGGTCTACTATTAAAACAGCATTATGTCATCATTTTTTTAACATTGCCTACTGCTATTGCCACGAGTAAACCATAATGGCGCTGTTTTACGACTTAATTTTCATGGCATGTAAACAAAAAATACAAAACAAACGTGATGAATCACTGCTAACCTACTAACCATCAGTGCGATGATTGCTGCGCTGATCTAGAATAAAATTAAGACCTGCTTTTACATAATGCATTAATCATCGGCGCTTATCAATGACGCCTGCTCCCACTCCAACAGCCATTGCACCCTGGATAGTCCTGCTGGTAGCCAGCATTTCAAGGATTTCAAGTGGATCTCGGCGAATTGACTCAAGTGCCAACCTGTACAGCAGAGTCCCTGTTTCCGCTAGGCGCGACTTTCGGACCGCACGGCAAGTCCGTTACACGCAATTACAAGCAATGTATCGGACTGAGTACGCGCAAGTTTTCTAAGTGCAATGCATTTTCCCACTCGCAGCGTCTCGTCGCGAGCCAGTGAGTAAGCGGCATTAAACAGCAGAATAAGCAGCATTCGCGCGTTGGGCTGAGTACGTTGAGCGCGCGCGAAACCGCTTCGCTCGACGAGTTGGCCTATCAAGACTCTTCGTGGATGCGATTGCGGTTGGGCTACAAACGTCATGCTCGTCGCATCTTCAGAAACATCCGTCCGTAGCGGGAACTACTTCCTGAACGAGTGAAGTGCAGCTGAATTTACTCTGGGCCGGGGGCGGTTTTTTGTTCCGTTGGCGAACTTTGGCGAAAATATGTTGTGATCTCAAATTTAACTTGAGGTCCGGTGAGAGTGGGTGAGATTTCGTCACAGCATTGAAAAAAAGTGTTGATGGTATCTCAGTGACGCGGCACTCGATCGCGAGGACACTTGTTGCATCGCCTGCAACGGTACCCGAAGACTCGGTCTTGTTGTGCACTCTCGCATGCATAACCTCAAAAGAGTTACTCGAGTCGGAAACAGCGGAGCTGAGTAAGACTGGCGAGATGTAAGTTTCCTTGAAACTGTAGGACGATCTGGCGATGTTTGTTGCGTTGCGCAGTTCTCATATTAATGCTAATTTTACTAACAGTATGTTTCGCGTTAGTTTTTATCATTGATGTAACGCACGATTGCGAAATTTGTTTACTTTGCACGAATGTATTAAAAACTGGTCGAAGCACTAGAACCCAATGCTAATTTTATCTATTCAACATTAATAATGTATATTCGCACAAGTCGAATATGACGTTGCAAATTCCTTACATTGCTACTTGTTCAACAATCGATTGTTTACAAAGAAATTTGCGATAGCTGATTAGAAGCACAGGAATTTTCTGACAAAATGAAGCATTTAAGTTTTTAAGAATTCTGGTTTGCCGATAACAACACAGAAACTGACTGTTACTATAATGTTACTTTGGACGATCGATAAGAAACAATAAAATTCACGTGCACGCGCCATAAAAAAGTTCTTAACCGATTTTTTAATCCAATGTCAACCCTGAAGATATTTGTTACAAAAAGTAATTAAGCCAAGGATGTAGCACAGTAACAGTATATGCATATTTTCATTGTTATGGCGTATAATTAATTTTGCGATAATTAGTTTCGGTGTAGGCTGTAGACGGGCTTTTGTCCCACATCAGTCGGTGGGTTTCTGGCTTTAGTCGCAACCTGTTAATTACAGTTGCACAGGTGCTCCTACCACGTTGCACACGAAAATGGCGTATTTAGAAGTAGTGATAAGAACTGATACTTTTTGACAAGGCACTGGTTTTAGTTAGGCGACAATTCAGTAAATATTCACTTTGAAAACAATGTTTATACCTAGCGTTAGGCTGGTAAAAAGCTCCTGCGAGCTATGGGTAGTCAAACAGGAAACTCTATCGATCGAAACATTGGACCTAAGGTTTACCAACAAACATAGCTTTTTATTGTGTTTTGCCAATTGGATTTTAAATTTTAGAATGGTTCTTGAACCCAAATTCGCCGATTATGGAAGTATACATTCAAACGGGGAAGTCGTTAACCGAGCATCGCAGAATGAAGCCACAGTGGACAACGCAACCGCTGTACTCGATTTGATCGGCGTTAACGGGCAAGCACCGCTAACGCAACCGCCGCGTCCGACCAGCCCTCAGCAAACCATGACCCAGGGGGATCTGTACCAACGCCAACCACTGCTTCCGACACCCACCAAGGATGATAAGTGGGGCACAACTGGGCATTCCGACATTCATGAATTTACTGTGGAAGAGGATGATGGTAGCAACATCTCCCTGCCTCCACATGCCGATCAGAATGGCATCATCAAAATTAATATGCCCTCACCTGTTCGGGAAGAACCCAGATTTCCACAGGAGCGTTGGAAAACGTTAATAGGTAAGCGTTGCGATTTCTTCAGGGAATAATTTATAATTCATATTATCTTTTGCAATTTGCAGCCGCTGTGATTATGTTCTTCAGTAGTTTATTAGTTTTAATCTCCCTGGCGGCAACGCACGAGCGTGTTCCGGATCGTAAAGAGCATGGCCCTTTACCGGACATTTTCTTCGACTTGTTCGGCGTCCATGATTGGGGTCTAACCGTTTCTGAGTACCTCATTATTTTCGCATTCAATTCGACGTTGGTCGTCATTGTTTTGCACAAACATAGGTAAGTGCCACGGGATTTACGAATATATAGTAGACTTTTCTGCCTGCTATTTATAGGTTTATTATTGCTCGTCGTCTGTTCCTAATCATGAGTCTGTTGTACATATATCGCTCTGTGACCATGTTTGTCACGGTCTTGCCAATCTCGAGCACGACGTACTATTGTTCCCCAAAGAGCAATCACACCACCACGCTGGACATGGCGAAACGCGTTGTGCACATGCTCTCTGGCATGGGTCTGTCGATCAACGGCAAGCAGACGTACTGCGGTGATTTTATCTACAGTGGACATACGCTAACGATAGTAATTAGTTCTCTCTTCATTTCGGAATGTAAGTAGATTTCTAACATCAACCCGCGGCCATTGTATTATTTACTAAAAATAGCAATTCCCTTCTAGATACACCTAAAAAATTATATTTGATACATTGGTTGTATTGGGTTGTTGCCATTACGGGTGTATTTATGTTGCAATGGTCCCGATCGCACTACACAATAGATGTCATTATTGCATACTTTGTGACCACGAGAATATTCTGGATCTACCACACATTGGCCAACAACAGTGGTCTCAAGGTAAATTCTGTGCAACAACCGTTTTTTAACAATCCAATCTCACATCGTCAATTGTAAATTTGGCTTTGTACCTTTATAGCAATCCTCGGAGAAAAATCTTCTGTCCCGCATGTGGTGGTACAACCTGTTTCTATACTTCGAAGGAAATGTTGGTGGGCAAGTTCCTAGACAGTGGCCGAACTGGCCATTTCCTTGGCCTCGTCGGCTGCTCACAAAGAGTCGTGACAGTTAATAGTTCGCCCTCTAATGCGTTTAAGTGAAACAACTACTTTCCACACCCGTCCTCTCTCTTCTAAGCGATCATGTGTTAAATGCGTTGAAATTGCATATCAGCCGGTCCACCATGCAACACAATACCTGTGAATGCACTGACGTCACACAATTTCATTGCGGATCCTAGTGATGAAAACATTGCAGAAATAAAAAGTATATACTTATTAATTTATACTAAAATTATGAAACAGATTGTGATAAATGGAAAATTTTAATAGCGCCTTAAGTCTAAAATGTAACATAGAATTTATGTAAATAATGGTTGGGGACTTAGTGTGAAGTTCTTAGCAATCAAGCCTGCGTTGGCTCCTTGGATCACGATAAATTAGTGGTTCTTTGGTGTGCCGAAAATTACAGTGTTGATACTGCGTTGATCCATTGTCTTGCCAAACAAGTGCCTAACTAAATATTTGGAACCAGCATATTTAAGGTGAATACCTATAACTTGTGCTTTCAGCATCATTGCAAGCTGATTTATCTCATATGCAACCCAAATGGACACCATGGAGGTGTTCCTGAATATAAATTTTTACGCTGGCAGTTTGTCAGAAATGAAACTCATTTGAGTAGTTCTAAATTGATGCATTTGGCCTAAGTCCAAAACATGCCGAAATAAAAATGATGATGTTGCTAGTCAAGTTCAATGTGTATGTGCAATTTTAACAATCAAATTGGATTCGTTCTCATCTTGTTTATGTTTTAATTAATAATAGAAAATATGCAAGAATTCAATTCTTAACAATTATCATCACACTTGATTGTAATCATTTTTATGCAATATGAGCATTCATATTTATTTAAATAATTTGGCACAGTATAGTATTATTTACACATTCTATGTACATAGCATAGATTTAATATCTATGTAGATTTTAATTAGTAGCAAAGAGTAACATATTTTATAATGTTCAATGTTGTCCCCATTTGTTATGGATTGAAATCATTTTATAAATACCTATATATATATATATATATATATATATATACTAATATTGATAAAATAATCATGTATAACATGTATAACAATTGAATCAAGAGGAAGTAAGAAATAATGTTTGTAAATCTTTACCGTTTCGTCTAGTGACATATCGGAACGAAATATTTTTAACTTTACCTCTTTGTCTAAAGATGATCTTATTTTTTATATGCCTGAAGACTAAACGAGCACTAGCGTAACAATTGATAGTTTTGTATTGGTTTATCAATGGTACTGGATATGGCACTTTTGTTATTCATTGTAGTCGTAGACAATGTAGATACCAGTCTGTGATGTCTAGGAATTTTTTGTTACGTTACACAGAAGAGAAAGTATCGACTGGTTGAGATATTTGAGTTGCTTCTGAAGTAACGAATATCTTCCTCCAAATATTTCATTTGTGGTTGCGGAAGTTGGTTCAACGTATGTTGTGCTTGTAATTATCTTTTTTAGAGTGAATATATATATATACTTGTTTTAGAAAATGCTTTTACTTGGCCTATAATTTTACTCAAAAAATAAATTCCTATTCTATAACCATAGAGTTGAAATATAGCAAAATTGTGCAAACCAATTAGAAATACTCTAAAATTAAGGTCAAAGTTGAATTTTCTTTTATTAGGAGGTCCACAGACAGTAAGCGGGGGACACGTATCACACAACGAGAAACCGGATACTGGCACCGTACCTGACCTCCATTCTATTATACTGCATCAATTACCAGGGTTATTAGGAGTTATTTGGCACTGAATTCTGTGGGAGTATATATTATATTGAATATACCCCCGTGTCCCCCGAATATGCACCTCGCTCTTACTGCTACAGTCAGACGGTTTCCCGACTGTGGTACGGAGCGGGGCCCCGAACTATAGTATGTTCTATTAGGACTCACGTTAATAAAAATCACCTTGTCTAATTCTGTTCTTCCTTCACTTACCCCTTAAAGAAAAACATGTCAATTAATAGTTTTTAAAATTAAACTATGTATTTGCAAAACTTGTAAGTGTATGTGTAATAATAATTTGTACAAAGTGTTTCATATTTATTATGTTGACAGAGTGAATTTACTTTAACACTTGTTACTAATTTATGAGCAGTAGATGCCTACATCACCCTTTCCTACATGCCAAGTTTCTTATTAGAAACAACTGACAATAATGCAATTTTAGTATACCCAACATAACAAATTTATTATATCCACTACATTTTTTCAATTCTTTACTATCTCCTTAATTTTGGAAATAATTGTATTTACTTCTGCCATTGCACCAATACCAGTATCACCACAAACTAAAGTCTTCTCAATAACAGGAACCATATGGTAACCCCAACTTAATAATTTATCAATCTGTTCTTTGGTTAATGGATGATTATACATTTTAGTATTCATTGCTGGACAAAATATCAAAGGTTTTACTAATTCCCATGCTCTCACTGTACTAGTTAACAGATTGTCACATAATCCCTGAAATATAGAATCACACAACAGATAGATATTTTGACCAACTGTGTGCCCCCCCCCATAAATATTTACTTCAAAATACACATAGATAACTAAAGCAGATTGATACTTACAGTTGCAATTTTGGCTAGAGTATTTGCATCTAAAGGTGCTATTACTAGAATATCTGCCCATTTCCCCAAATCTATGTGTAAAATTGGATCACCTCTCTCTTTCCAAGTTGACCATTCATTTTCATCAGTATATATTTTAACTATGGCAGGAATTTCTTTTGGATTAAAGAATTTTAATGAATGGTTGGTGGCAATTATGGATACCTTATAAACAAATAAAAATTGTAAAATAATTCAAAATAGTTATCATGATTTACTAACATTGTTTTCCCTAGTTTCAAATAAGTGTTGTATAAGAATGGGCACTTTAATGGAAGCTACACTGCCAGTACAACAAAGTAATACGTTTACCATTCTAATAACCTAATTTTGACCATTCTTCTTTAGCCATTAAGTTGTTTTCCATACGACAAGCCAGATAATCTTGGGATTCCTGACGACACTCCGAATTTTGATTGTTACTTTTATGCAAGCAAGTCATATACTTTATCATTAACTTTTTGCAGAGACCTTCGTGATCCAATGGAAAACTTCCCTTATCTGGGGGTGAAGGTGTGAAAGTCTTTTGACCAAAGGTCATAGACGCCATAACCGAAACGACTGGAGCGAGCAGAAGCAAGCCGCAACAGAAGTAGGTTAAGTCCAGCTGGTGGCGCCGCGCGTTGTTGAAAATCAATAATATTAAATGTGCTTGTTGTCTGCTTCCGTATAAATATTTATTGAAGATTTTATACTGAATAAGCCAACAAGCCGAAAAAGTTACACCAATTTATATTTAGTAAATTGACTTCAAATTTATTTTTAAAATGCTAAAAATATCTGTTGAATTTTCTAAATTTAATGAACAATAAATAATTGTGAAACTGTGTGAAGTTGAGTTAACTAAAATCAAATGTAGGAAACGATCGTGCAAGGACAATTACTACCGAAACCCGTAATATCAAATCCAGCATTCGACAATTTCACTTAAATCAAAATTCTTTGTGGTTATAACAATTAGATTTAGAAAATTACACTTATAGAGCTTGCTGAAAATATAAAATACTTATATTTATATTCAAACTGATGCATTAAACAATTCTAATTATTTATGGCCAGAGACAACTTCTATTTGGGTGTTAATAACATTTGCGCGCTGAGGTAGCCCTAGCATTGTTCTAACAGCAGCAGCGTAATTATTTACCGTATATCCACTTTCTCCCTCATTCATGTATTTATTCAGTTCCATGGCATATTCCTTACTATGCTGAATCTCCTCACAAGACTTTCCAAACAATCTCTCTAGAGATACTTTGGATTTACTCTTTTCCCAATCATAATACTCCATGTCAGCTTCTGACTTCAATTTTTCCCAAGGTTCCATATTCTAAAACATTAAACAATATAAACACCCTCAAAATACAGATGAAATTCCTCTTACTTTTGACTCATGATATAATGCAGTTATCAAATACATTGCATAATCATAATTCTGTTTCAACATTGGGCATCTGTCTGTTACAATAGTAACTTTATCAGTCGTTTCATCGTATCGATCACCAACAAGTCGAAGAAATTTATCTTTGCCATGAGCATCAAGTTTCAAAGCAGTCAAACTAAATTTGACTGTAATAATTCTAGACATTGGATCTCTGATAGACACAGATGAATGACAATATGTGGATGATATAACTTCCATTGGAAAATACTTTTCAATAGTTTTATCATCCTTTAGTTCCTTGGGCCATGGAGTACAAAACTTTTTTAATGCCTCACATTGTTTAGCAATTACAGGTGGTGATAAATGCAAGAAATTTGGTATTTTCATGAGTTCAGCATTTCCAAACTTGTCAGGTGGTGCCTCACCCTTTTTGGGGTAGCCCTGTCTGATTGGTAAGGGAACTGTTGCTGGATGAAATGTTTTAGGACCCGGCCATACACTTCCCCAATCTTGGTCCACAGGCATCTGCTCACTTCTTGGTGGTAAAACATCAAGCTTGTTAAACTTTCTTCGAGGAGCTGCTTGACTTCTTAGATTCCTAAGATTCAAAACTCTAAATTCACCTTAAAAGAAGAAGATATCTAATCATACATTTTATAGATAAATGATTATTATCTTCTGACTAATATTCTTATCTTATTACCTTCTTCGTCATGACCAGCTTTAGTAGAGTAGTTAGACGAGCAACGAGGGATATTTCGTATTAGTTTAGAATAAAAAAGCCGAGTTATAATAGACATTTTGCTATTTTTTAAAGAATTCTTTCGCAACGTAAATAAAACGACGTGAACTACGTCCCTATGGGTTAGAAAATTTGCGCAAGACACAAATCCACGGAATGTTTGTAACCTCAACTTCGTCAAAATTTCTTGTGATTTTGTTCCAACTGTAAACAATTGCGCATCTACTTTGTAATCGTACGAATAAAACAAATTCTAATAATGGAAGGATTTAGCCAAAACAATGAAAAAGCATATAGTATTATGGTTTGTATTAACAACATTTATATAGCTTCTCAAATTTTATTCCTCATTGTCTTCTAGATGAAAATGGGATATAAACAAGGATCAGGGTTGGGAAAAGATGAATCAGGAATGCTACAACCAATACAAGTGAATATAAAGAATGATAAAACAGGTTTTGGTCATGATTTAATAAAGGATATTTCATCTTATGAAGTTTGGCATGGTGATGATGTAAGTATACTGCATCAATTACTATCAGCAATTAAAAAGAAAAAATATTTTATGTATAATAATTATATTTGTCAGAAAGTTGCAATAGTAGAAGATCTCATATGGGTTTCCTCAGATGAATTACTAATAAGCAACAATTTTTCAAGTTTAACATATGAGGATTTAATCAAATTCATTGTGAGAGGTACACCATTAACAACTTTAGAAGATGAAATACATTTTTGTGATCCCAATGCATTGAAAAACGTTTTAAAAACAAAGGTAATATAACAAATACCACATGATAACAAAATTAATGATTGTATACTTTTAGGAAGATATATTTCTGAATTTGGATGGAATTGAGTTGTCTAAAGCAAGACAGAGAGCAAATCAATTTGAAACAATAAAATCAGCCTTTTTTATGAATAGAGCAGCTTTAAAAATGGCTAACATTGATGCAGCAACTGGTTTTATGTTTACTAATATTGATAAAGATGTTAGAATCAACGACTTCAAGCTACTTGTGGAAATTTTAACAACATTCTTTTAGATCAACCACCAAACTGCAGTAGGGCCTTATTACTTTGCAGATGTTTGTGCAGGACCAGGAGGTTTTTCTGAATACATTCTCTGGAGAAAAAAGTGGGGTTTTAAAGGCTTTGGATTTACTCTCAAAGGTGTACATGACTTCAAAATGTACAACTCAACATGTGCAAGTGATGTTACATTTCGTGGATACTATGGATCAGTAAATGATGGGAATGCATGCAATCCAAGTAATATTGCAGATTTTACTAAGAAAGTCTTCCATGAAACTGGCAACAAAGGTGTTCATTTTATGATGTCAGATGGTGTATGAATTTCTCTTTATTGAGTAGATGTCTTAAAATTAATTTTATAATTTTAGGGTTTCTCAGTTGAGGGTAAGGAAGGTATTCAAGAAATTCTCTCCAAACAGATATACATTTGTCAATGTTTGATTGCTTTGGAAATTGTAAGAAAACATGGCCACTTTGTGACAAAATTGTTTGATACTTTCACCGCATTTAGTGTTGGTTTAATGTTTCTCATGTATCAATGTTTTGAGAAAGGTAAAACGATTTTAATTTAGTATAAATACTAATTTATTCTTAAAACATTTTTGTCTCGAACAATCAGCCCAGCTATCGAGCGATCTGTGATGGGAGGTCAAGTACGGTGTCGGTGTATTACCGGCATTGGTAACAGTACTCTCACAGGCCGTTTTTGGTTTATTGCCTCTATCAGTATGGCGCTTAATTCAATCATACAATTTACCGATATATAATTATATTCTAACTTAGTTTCAGTGTTAAAGCCAAACTCTTCACGCCCAGCTAACTCTGAGAGGTATTTTATATGCCGAAGTTTGAAAGACGCACCAATTGTTAAAGAGGTCCGAAAATATTTACGTAAAATTGTCTTGGAATTGTGGAACATACATGAAATCAGAAAAGAAAGCACTATTGATATATTGAATATTGTAGCAGTGGAGACTATTAAGGGTGACAGTATTTTTTATAATTACATTAAATCTCAAAACACTAAGTAAGTTTTCCATAGTTTTTGTCGTCTATTGTAGAAAAGCATAGCTTTATGTGATTTAATCAACAGATTGGCACAAATACAAACAAGAAGTTTATGCAAACTAGCTGCATTTTGCAAGAATCCAGGTCTTGTTGATGAAAAACAAGAACAATTACGGACAAAATGCTTGGAATATTGGAATATTCCAAATATACCTAGGGCACAAGTTGAAAAACTAACAACTGATGATCTTATTAATCTTGTAGTTAATAAACCAGGTAAGGATTGTTCAGCAGCAGATTGTAATTGATACATTTATTCAAACTTTATTCTAGAATTAATTGTATCATCAAACCAAATCACAAATATTAAGGAACTGGAAAAACACGTAACTGATGTCTACGACTGGATTTACGTACCTCTAAGTTCTACGAGGGATTTTAATAGCACGCATATCTTTGTGGGTAAAATAATATAAACAGTTGTGTACGATGAATGTATTTATATCGTGAAATTTAGGTACAGGCGGGAATTCTGCGTATAAATTTTTTAATCATAAATGGTCAAAAGTGAAAGGTCTGAAATTAATCAAAGGTACACTCTTATTTGGTGAGATTGTGACCGAACTCTCTTCACAAATCGAAACGAGGGACAAAGTGGAAGTGAAAGCGCTACATGTCATTGATGCTCTTCGTTTGGGTGATGTGAGTTTAGCTGACTTAAATCACGAAGAACGTAATTTGCTTATACAAACCTATTGTAAAGCAGTCAATTTTGAAACAGTTGAAGGCCAGCAGTTTCGAATACGGCCCAAATTGAGCGATAAATTGTCAAATATTCATGAGAAGCCGCTTATTACCTATTGTTTCATCAGGTCTGCTCTATATACTTTACTGCCGACTTTAGGGCTTGGAGTTCTTCGGGAATTTTTTCTCGTAAATTCGGTTTTACTGCTGAAAACTGGTTACAGTAAGTTATACAGTGTATGTATCAGTTTGTATGATAGCATATTATTTTTAGATCATTATTTTAAAACCTCATATGTATTAAGAGCACAAGTATTTATTGGGAAAACGATTGATGCTGTGGAAGATAAAAATGGATTGCATTATGAGACGCTGGTGGAATATGTGAAAACTAAATCTTGATCCTAAATGTATGTTAAGAAAAAAAATTGTAATATTACTGTTTTACATGGAAAAAGTCTTAAACATTTTATATAAGTTAAACTAATAGACACCAGATGAAACTGTTTTTATTGAACCAAATGTGAGTTCTCATAGCTATTTTGGTAAAAAGGATTAAGGTAAAAAGGATTATCTTAGAAGCTGGATATGTGGTACATGATCCATTGCAACATTGGCTTTGTACTCACTATGTCAATTCTTTATTTAAGAATACGGCATCTTGTTATTTCATAAGTTTGTTAAAAGTAATTTTTATAAATAATTATGTAAAAATCTACATATTTTTTTTTTCTACTTTCCCTAGATGCGGTTTCTAATTTGTTTTAAAATCAAATCATTTTAAAACTTTGACAGAACACGTCCAATCACGGCGCATTATCCGTCGTCGTCATTTTCCTTTGTTGACAGTTGCCTTCAGAAAAATCATTGACAGGTTGACTGGTGTTATTTGGTCAGCTTTTGGAAATTGCAACTTGATGCCTAATTTTTCACGCATTCTATGCTTCAGATTCGGATTTTTGGCTTAAATATTGCTCCCCAGTTTTACCCCGCAATCCAACAGTAAATAAAAAACAAATATGATAAAGTTATTCTCACTCAAACAACAGAAAAAAGACGGTGAAACATCGCCAAGGACAGGTAATCAGAAGAAACCATCAGCAGCTCAGTTAAGAATAACAAAAGGTAAGGGTTATATCCTTAACGATATCAGCCAATGCACTTGCTAAAGTTAATTATAATCTTGCCTTATTTTAGATATAAACGAATTAAATTTGCCGAAAACCTGTACCACACAATTCCCAGATCCTGATGACCTACTCACATTCAAGCTAATCATATGTCCAGATGAAGGATTCTATAGGACTGGACGATTTGTCTTTAGTTTTAAAGTAGGCCCAAATTACCCACATGAACCCCCAAAGGTGAAATGTGAAACACAAGTTTATCATCCTAACATCGATCACAATGGCAATGTATGCTTAAATATCTTGCGAGAAGATTGGAAACCAGTACTCACAATAAACAGCATTGTCTATGGATTACAATACTTGTTCCTGGAACCGAATCCAGAAGATCCACTTAACAAAGAAGCTGCATATGTACTCACCAACAATAGGCGCCTCTTTGAGCAAAATGTCCAGAAGGCAATGCGCGGCGGACAAATCGGAGGCACGTATTTCGACAGGTGCTTGAAGTGATTGCAGTCATAAGCAACCACACCATCTAGCAATGTACTAGCTCAGATACAGTTGTGTCTATGGCTACACTTGAAGATCACAGGTATAACAGCATAAAACCACATTCAAAATTTGTTATTACTGACTGCTAAATTTAAAAGTACAATGTAAGGCAATGCATATTATAAACATAGTTTAATGTAATTTCAATAACTATAAATAAGGCATTATTTTTCATTCATCTGTAAGATTTGAGATTTTGAGCATACAGAGGTGGAGAAGTTATATTTTAGCATATTGTATTTATTGAAATGATCAATGATTAATTTTGTCTTTTTTTATAGTCAATACAATTTGTTTTAAAAGTGCTGCTTGTATGAGATCCTTCAGGGTTATTTTACGGTGAATTAAAGTTTTGCTGCACCCTGTCAAGATACACTTCGAATGTTTCGGCGTTTGCGTTAAGGGTAATTCTATTTTATAAAATTTGGCTTGAAAACGAAAGAGCAACTATTTGTTGAACATTATATGGATTACACGATTAAAGTAAGATTATTTTAAATTATATCCACTGAACACCACTTTATTGGACTTGTGCACAATTATTTAGAGACTTCAAAATATTCTCATCAAATATAAGTGATGCTATTTATAAAAATCCATGTCGATAAGTGAACAATGAAAATGGTCTCTTGAAATAAACTGATATTTTTAAAGTTCCCAAAGAGTATTATTCTCGCAGTACAGAACCTTTAAGAAATCAAACCATTATCATTAAATAACTTGTTGATGGTTTTATTAAAATTACACGAAAGTTTTGCTTGCCATCTTTAAATAACATGCACGTCTGCCATGATTTCTTTCCATAATAACAAAGCCATATTTTACATCCAATTATAATGTGATCGTGGACGCGTGATCTTCACTTTATACACAAATAAACTATGCGGCGGCTTCCCAATTTTAAAAAAGGCACTTACAACATATACCAATGAACAAAATAAGTAGTTCTCATCCAACAACAAAGTACAAAATGCAAACATTTACACATAATGATCAAATTCCAATAAATTTCTGACAACAGAGAGACAAACGACAAATAATATTACTATATTTCAGGCGTAAATAATGGCCACAATATATGGGTGCATAGAATTATTTTTCCAACTATCGAAATGCTTTCAATGTTCACGAATGCAGAATTATTACTACACGCGTAGTATCACTTGTTCACATTGATTAAGTTGCAAAAATATTTTGTGATCATGGCATTGAATGGTCTATTATATAAATTAAGTGTATTAGTGACGTACTCTTGAAAATTACTTGTGAATTATTGAATGGAGACCTACCTACGGTATAACTACCACCGAAATTGACGTTTCACGAACCCATAGTGCTATTGCCAAAGTGGAATGATGTTGGGACAGCTTGTTGTGTAAATGAATAACCTAAATTATAACAAGGACCTTAAATATATATATATATATATACAATAAGACCAATTTAATTCATGTACCTCCTTGCTGTTCAATCTTTTTGCTTTCCCTAGCAGCTCTACGTTGGTCGGCGAGAACACAGATATCAACAAGAGATGTCTTTTGTGGCTCAGTAAGCCCCATCATCAATGCTTGATACCATTCACTTTGAGTCGTTTCTAGTTGCGTCATTACCTCTTTGAAGACCATGTATTCATCAACGCTGTTCTCTTCATCCAAGGGTGTTGTATATGTCTCTAGAACCATCTCCTCGTTCAGATCAAAATCAGAATCATCATCATCGTCATTCGAATCATCGGCTACATCTTGAATTGTGGTTAGGAAACCTGATAACAAATTAGTCATAATTGAAGCTGAGTAGTGTAATGAATTAAGAAATACCAGAATTATTCATTGTTCCCATAATTTTTCTAGCCATATGTTCAATATCCTCAACATCATCTTCATCAGAACTCAAGGACTCTTCAATTTCTCCTTCATCCGACTCAGATTCATCATCTTCAGATAATTCTTGTGCTCTTGCCGCATAAGCTCTCTTCAGTCCTTCAAATAACTGCACCAAACCGGGCATAATTTTTGGCGCCAATTCGTGTAAGACTGCTGGTCGCTGAGGCATACTAATCAACGTACAAAGACCAATTACGCACATTTTCCTATCATGAACTCCTAGGAAACAGTCCACATCATGTATCCACTGCGTGAGGAACATGGACGTTAAATTAGGTTGATTTTGTAATACGGTAAATAGCAATTCCGGGCTATAATATAAAGCTGCTATAAGAACCTGACAAAATAACAAATCAAGGGTAATTAATATGATCGACCTAGAGAATAAATATTAACAGTAACAACCTCAATAATAATAGTAATGTAATTCTTACCTGTAAACACATAACCCTCAGTTCACTAGTCTTTACTTCCCGTAATAATCTGGAAGCTGCCAACTCGACAATCATTGGAGCAGCAGCATCAATGCGGTTTTTATACTGTAGAAGTAGGACTTCCAACAACTTTGCTGCATGAGACTCTGGATCTTCACCCATATCCTTGGTCAATACTTCCTTACACATCGTGAATATAGCTAACAATCTTTGCTCGTTAGCAAGAAAACCGTCTGTATCTACTGTGATGTAATTGTGTAATGCTGGCATCATATCAGTGAAGTGTTCCCAACCATCTTTCATGAATACCTAACACAAAAATAATGTCAATTATATCCAACAAATCGTAATTTAGTATTGATGTAGACGAACCTGATATAATAACTCAAATACTTTCCACATTTCTTCCGAAATGTGCTTTCCTGTGCAATCGAAAATAAGTGACAACGCTTCCTCATAGAATTCCTGAACCTCATTCTGCAAAATATGTGCGACAACTTGTAAAACAGTGGGCTCCAACAACTTCATAATATCTTCCTGATCTTCCATAACAGTCAACAAAGTCTCAATAGTATTCAACAATCCCATAGCAGTAATGGCCTTCTCATCAGATCCTTCATCTGTATCCAACACCTGACTAAACGTAGCAGCCAAATGCTGGCAAATCTCAACAGCAACAGGCGTCAGTTGTGAAGTGAACTCACAGACCAACTTCTGCATCACACCAGTAACATCTTCATTTTCAGTCTCACGAATAATAGTCAATAGTTCCAAAGCTACTTGTTTGACTTGCGGTTCAATATACTTATTCGTTCTCTCCTGGTAATTCATTAGACTTTGAAGTGCAATTGCAGCCTCTACTTTAACTGGTAGCTCCTTATCCTGCAGCATTGCGTTTACTGTCAAACGCACAGCCTCTGCAAGAACCTCCTCCTGTTTAAACGGCGCTTCGGCGAAGAAGTGAAGCACCCAACAAGCTCGAGCTCGCATGTGTCCACGAGGACTGACAAATTCCGGAAACACATATTTGATAAATAACTGGTCCAACTGCTCCTTGTATATTTTCTTCTTTAACAATACATCAGCCAATGAACCGACCATGTGTAGACTGCCATCTTTGCGTGTAGGTTGAGTGTTAGGATCGTTTAGCACCGTTGTCAGGAAGGTCATGGTCTTCTGAAGCATGTCTTTTCGTTTTCTACAAGCTGTCTGTAGTAATGACTGTGCAGCAGTGACGGGCGAGATGAAATCTTCAAAGACATCGAATTTCACGCGGATGTATTCATGAGGATCGGTATTCCATAACTCCTCATCCTCGGCGCTGTATGACATAAGAGGATGTAGAACGTCTTGAATAATAGCACCCATATGTGGCTTGAGTAGTTTCCATGTATGAGCATGGCTAACAGCTTGATTAACGTAATTCAATGTTTGCTGGAGTATACGTGGAGGTTGCCAATTTCCACCTCGGTAAGCATCTAGTATTTTAAGCAGAACTGACAATATTCCGGAGGAGAATGTCTGCAAATACCATTCAGCAAATTCAGTATATTCTTTGGTAATATTTCCTGGTGATCCGTAGCGCTCAAACATTCTGTACAGTATATGAAGAGACCACTTTTTACATTTCCACCAAGGCAGTTCGGGTCTTTCATCTTCATCAGGAACGAGAGCCTCAGGCGGTACTGTACGATCAACCACTTGTCTGAAACACAATTTAAACGAGGTTAGACATATGAAAGACCATTATGAATAGAATAGTAACTACCTGCAGATTTCCATCCATTGTGTAAACATTTCTTTACTAATTAAATCCAATGGTAACGTATATTGAGTGAGTGCAAAATACACTTTCAACCCCTCTTTCTGTAGTAACACTGCCATTTCAGACGAATCTGGTATAAGCTGAATAATAAGCTGATAAAGCTGGGGCAGCAAAAGATTCATCGCCTCGTGAAGGGGTCCTCGTTCGTCGGACTTTTTGTATTCATAAATCTTAACCAATTGATAAAGACACAAAATGGCACCATGCCAACCAGAGCTTTCAGGACTTGATAAATATATACTAATCTAAAATTATCAGAATTTAACAATCATATTCCCTGAATCAGCGTTAAAAAATGCAATACTTTGTCAACAATTTGCGTCCATCGTCCGGGAAAGTCATGTTTAATAATGTTGTTTACACATGTGCATAATTGAAGTCGAATTAGATCGGGCGCAAGCACCATTGCGTCAACAATAGAATCCCTAATGAGTGCACGATCTTGTTCATGTACAGCAAAAACCAATGGTTGATCAACCTGTTCTGCTTCCCTCTCAGCCCAGTTCTGTGATACTAGATTCTTCAAATAAAGTGCGCCAGCTTGTCGCACAGGCATTTCCAATTCATTAGTCATAACAACTTGCAAAAGTGCTGGGGCAAATCCAATGATTTTATGAATCTATGCACAAAAGAAAAAAGGCAGTTATAGGTTTTGCCATCATTTTTAGAAAGTTAAAATTAATAACTAGATCTAAATATATCACAAACATAGTTTAACACGACTATCAAGGATATGAATAATATTTAAATATTATATGAATAAAAGCGCCAACTTTAATAGAATTTGAGTGCGTGGAGGTTAGGACAGTAAGTACATTAAAAGTTCAACATTGCTCGATCCTAATAGTAATGCGAATAAACTATCCACGCGTATTTGCAGACCAGCTTTACATGAAGCATCAAACGTTCAATAATGTATAGTAATTTCTAAAGATATCATTGCATAATTTATGGAGAAAATTAAAACGAAATGCAAAACACATGTTGTGAGCACATGTGGCCTTCCAACCTGAGTAAGTTGCTCCTCCGCTTGTTGCCGCTGGGCCGGGTCGATTGTGGCACGCAGCAATTCCACCAACTTCTTTGCTTCCATCGTGGAAATCCACCTGAGTTTACGGTTGTCGTCGGACCAGTGTTATTATCACGCAACAATTAGAGGAAGCAACGAAAATTCTTCACAGACCTTCGTTGGGCGGCCGATTACATTTGTCAAATTGAACAGGTCACGTGATCAACGACATAAATAGTACTCTCCCGGTACACTACGCGGGGCTATCCTCCATTTCGTTCAAATGATCGCAACTTCGACCAAGAGCAAAATAAAAATCGTTTACTTTTTTTAAAAATTCTAAATATGCATTTTTTTTGTGTTGTGAAAACGTGTTGTAAATATTACATAATCTAACGTTGTAATACACAACTGTTCCTTAATTTATAATCAAAAACATTTAACTTTGTAATGTTTGAAATAGATTGTTCAGTTTTGATATAGTATAGAATTAAAAAATTATTATTTTCTTGTTTGCAACCAGTAAAACACAAGACTTTTGAACTAGCACGCATGCGTCTAGGTAGAACGCGTCCTGACGCTGCTTTTCGGTTGTCATTTGTTTGAATTGCTGGTTAGTTCGTAACTGCGTGCTCTTATCAGCAGTGCTATCAAGCTTCTTTGTGCTCATCGAACTATTACTGTTTAACTTACTTTGCCATATCGTGATACAAAATGTCAGACGCAATGGAACTTCAAGCAGAATTAAGTGCAGTAGTTGAATCATCAGAAATAACAGTTGATGTTAATCTTTCAAGTGAATCGTCGGAGGAAGACTCAACATTCCAAGATATTGCAATGCTGTTGGCATATGGCGTGGATGCAAATGATCTTAAAAAATTTCATAAAATTGGCGTCAATACTATTAAGGGTATTCAGATGACAATGAAGAAGAATATGAAAGAAATTGGGCTGGACGATATTAAGATTGAAAAAATACTTGATATCTGTGGACAACTCAACGCGACGAACGGATTCATCACAGCTTCGGAACTTTCAGAAATTCGACAACAGATTTTCAAACTAAGCACCGGAAGCAAACACTTAAAGTAAGTTATAAATTACTAAGTTAACTATAAATATTTTATTAAATTAATCACTTTGTCAGTAAACTACTTGGTGGTGGAATTGAGCCTATGTCCATTACTGAAGTTTTTGGTGAGTTTGGATCTGGCAAAACTCAACTCGCACATACTCTCTGTGTTACGGCCCAAATGCCAGGTGACAACGGATATGTTGGAGGAAAAGTTATTTTTATTGACACTGAACATACATTGTAAGTTATGTTTTTTTTTTATTCCAAACGGCAATACCAAATCATAATTTTGATGCTTTAGTCGCCCGGATAGACTGCGTCCCATAGCAGAGCGCTTCAATTTGAACCAAACAAAAGTTCTAGAAAATGTTCTTTATGCTAGAGCATATAATTCCGAGCACCAATATAACTTGTTGAATAATGTTGCTGCTAAGATGCACCAAGAGCCTGGAATATTTAAGTTGCTCATTATTGATTCCATTATGGCACTGTTTAGGGTCGACTACACTGGGATGGGCGAGTTGGCTGATAGACAGAACAAACTGGGGCAAATGTTATCGCGTTTGCAAAAAATAAGTGAAGAGTATAATATTGCTGTGTTAATTACCAATCAGATTGTAACAGATTTTAGTATGAAGGAAGAATCCAAACCAGTGGGTGGTCATATAATGGCGCACAGTAGCACAACTCGAATTGCTCTGAAAAAAGGTATTGGTAATCGACGTTTTGCTCATTTGTTTGATAGCCCTGAGTTTGAAGCAGAAGAAACAAAGTTTACTATTACAATGGGAGGCATCGATGACTGTAAAAATTAAGTTAAGGTTAGTTGTTTTTTAAAATTGCTTATTTTGGGCATTGGCAATGTTTAGCAGTTTCTTAAAACTATATGTTTTTGACTTTATTTTTATGATTATACCGAGTGATTAGTTTAAAGGGTTTAAACTACTGTCCAGACATTCCGAATATTTTAAACTTTGAAATGAATTCATGAAATTCACTTATTTAATGAGCCTCATGAGTTCGATGTTATAGAATATTGTAGTGTTTAACGGATACATATGTAAGTTTCAAATTAAATTATCAAGACTATTTAAATACCCTAAGATTAATTAAATTGATATGTTGTAATATAATTTATTTCTTCGCTTCGCGAACAACGTTTACAACTATTTGAGATGTTGAAAACATGCAGCAAATTGAACAATCACTATCAATCAACTGACAAATGTTAATTTGATTTTTCTTAACAGTATTAAAGTTTCTCGAAGTTAATTCTTATGCCGATATAAGACGGCAACAGCAAACGTAGTACTCTAAAATTTCTCACACACTTCGCTTTGATAGTTATTATAAGAATATTACACAAACGGAAAACATCAAAATGTAAAACAAACAACATTACGCCATCGGACTAAAGTCGCATAAATCTTCTGTCGACGAAACTGACTTCAATTTGATTCCAAAAACAATTACACTTTAATCTTGACGCGGTTTATGTAACATTTGATGGACGTGAGTATAATTACTTTTCGTCACAACCGAAAAAAATAATAAATTTACCCTCATCAAGTTCAAATCAAATTTCATTACCAACAGCGACTATTTTCACTAATTTATCGACAATATATGTAATTATCAATGACTGATTTTGTGCAATGATAATATAAGCTCTTGTTAAAAACCGTAGCAAAATATGTGATTACTATGTATTTCTTTATGTATTTATCGCTACGTCCTAATTTTGCTTGTTGAAGCAAAAAAAATTTTTCAGAAATTTATACATTTTTGATTAGTTTGAATTTGTCCCAATACATAAAAATCAGTTGTTTTATATGATCGAGTGTTTTATATGTTAACCACCTCCTCCACCAAGTTCCTCTTCATATTGTTTACGGAAACAGTCACCAACTGGGAAGAAGTCCCAGCAACGCTGTTGGTACATGTTCCATACATACGTCTCCTGACCAGTGTATTCGGTATCCGGTTTATTAATTAAGTGCATTAGGAAGAACCTATGTAAAAAAAACATATTGTTTTCACAAATTCTGTCCATAAATAATTTCTAGTACGTACATGTAATTGGCCAAATTATGTTCTTGCTGCACGTGCGTGTCAAACCCGTGCGGCACTTTATCAAAGTAATCCTTTCCTATACCACATATGAAGCAATTGGACTCCATATCTTCTTTGACACTCTCGAGTTGATCACGAAGCTCACCAAAAGCATCAATAATCAAACCTATAACAAGATATCATCAGATTTGTTTATACGCTACAAATACAGTTTGCGGTACATACCCTGAATGATGGCTAACAAGATAACAATTATGAAGAAGAAGAAAGTGATATCGAACATAATACGATACACTTCATAGTCATCTCCATCTGGTGGTTCAATTTCATCGCCGATGCCACCTCCAGCTCTTACACCCTTGTACAGATGGAACACAAAGCACTACAAATATAAGTAACATTAAACCATTATAAATGACTGGATGCATGGTTCGTACTGTTAACATATCATGGCACTTTTTGTCGACTTCTTCATCTTCTTCGCTCACGTAGAACTTCCTAAAAAAATTAAACGCAATCACTGTGTAGATATACACAATAATTGTAAGTAACATCACGGTCAACACCAGCTGCTTGCCGTTATGTGTTACTGATTGCAAAATGGTCCTCAATGTTTTAAAACCAACAGCAACATCCAACAAGTGGGCCGCAAAGAAGAAGTTGTTGAAATTACCAAGGATACTGAAAGTGAAGTACCACAACGAATACAAAAACGCATTGTCTGTAAATGTCACCCCAGCTTTCCAAACTTGATAACGCCAATCAATACGCAGAATGTATGAAATTATGCCTTTGGGTTCTTCTTCTTGCTCTGCGGCAAAAGAAGTCTTCTCCATACCCAATAGATTACTCATAGAATCAAAGTCATAGGTTTCACTGTACTTTTGTCGGACCTTCTTCTTGACGAACTTATCCCAGTAGTTGACGGGAAACGATTTAGCTGATATTACTAGTTTATCCCAATGCGATTTAAGATCATCGTCTTCTGGTTGTTCCACGATGTAGAGACCGTCGAATTCAAGTCGCCGAGCAATTTCCTTTTCACGCTTAAAGATAGCTAAGGGTACCTTCAGATGGTAGTAAGCAACTAACATTGCAAGTGATACAATGCTATGCAACATTGCCGCCAATCGCATTACGTGTTCCATGTAGAAATAATCTTCGTCAACGTGTACCAATTCTAAGGCATCTTCTTCCTCTTCTGACCCTCCACCCGACCCACCTTCTCCGCTTCTCTCATCTGCTTCACCACCCGATCCAGAACCAATTAAGTCGTTACCATTTCCACCGGCACCACTACCACTACTTTCAGTCTCTCCCAATGTAGATACCTATAAAAATCATTTTAGGGTATTGTTGAGTGTAGTAACGAAGTGTTTAAGATTCATTATGTTGATAAAATTTCACTATAACACTTACACGTTATAACAAGTGACTAATTGTTATAACGTGTAAGTAAGTAAGTGTCATAGTGAAATTTTATCAACATAAAAGATCATTTTAATAACAACAAAATTAAATCTACCTAATACAAAATTACCTTATAGAACAACAGCATGAAGTTAATACAGAATGCCAAAACCAACGCCAGATACTTCAGGTTATAGAAATGTCTAGCCAGGAACGAAACACCCTTTTGAGTGTATGCTCCCATATTGAATTCAGATGCAGCCGATGGTTCTGCTGTTGTTTGCTGCTTAACTTCTGATTCAATAGCAGCCATTGCGGCTTGTTGTGCGGCTTGTGCTTCTGCTTTTTCTTGCGCTGCTCGTTTAGCTGCCTCGCCTCCCAAAAGATCTTGTAGAGAGATAGGTTCAGCTTGACGTTCATTTTCTGGGTGTTCAGCTCCTTCTTCAGATGTTGTTTCACCTTCTCCTTCCATGGATGATTGATTTGAGCCAGTTGGAGATTCATGAGGTGCCATTTTCATTCTAGAAGTAATTAAAAATGTAATTTTAAGTTAGAGTTATAAAAATATAAAATACTCACTGTCCGCCTTCTTCCTTGGTTATATCTAATCCAAATGCTTGCATTTGTCCTGCTGACTCATCTGTGGCTGGCAACGCTGGTAACATTCTCAAATGTGGCTTTTCCTCTTTCGCTAATTCCTGAGGTTCTTCTTGTTGTGGTCCACGCATAAGGTTCATCAATATTCCACCAAAATAACTAAATTCATATATATATATATACAATTAAATCCCTGCTATAGGTATGTAAAATTGATAGAACTACCTTGTTCGCTTCCCAAATAGATATATTAGAAAGCTTAGTAAAGGATTTTTTAAGAGTTAGTAATTGATATCAAAGTTAAAAGGATGTATTCAAAGAAAAATCTTACCCAAAAATACATGAAACACCATATCCCGAATAATAGAACACCAAATAAATGTTTTTAAAGAATGCTACAATGAGTTCAGAAATGGTCATTTGTTGCATTTCCGCCAATTTGTTTTTGATGCTGGCAGGAGATAGTGAACTCAATCCATAAGCAATTCCGTCTTTCACACTCTGGATACTACGAGTGATTGGATTACCAGCACGTTCCTCATCTTCATCTCCCATATATTGAAAACTGGTTGTTCTGTTGGCACCAGGACCACCAGTTTCCTCAACGGCCATGAGCGCACTTGCGTGTTGCATCTCAAAGATGGCATCCTCACAAAAGTTGATAAAAGCTTCCAGTTTTTCTTTATCGCCACCCTCAGTGACAATAGAGTAGAAGAATGCACGCTTCGATTCCTTGATTTGCGGTTTCTCCCATTGCTCGATGTTTGTGTCCTTGATTTCAAAATAGACACGTTCAATGCGTTTGCTTCCACCCATGATTTCAATACGACCAAGAAACTGCTCAAAATAGTTCAATACTGATCCTGCAGTTTCCAAGAAACGTGCTAAGCGAGGCTCATTCGGCATGTGCTCCGACAGATTGGTGAGGAGTACAGCCAAGTTGAAACCGATTTCTGCAGAAGGTTCATGGAACCGTTCCACAAATGCGGGGTAATCAATTTTTCCTTCATGATTCACTTCACAGCAAGCAAGCAGGAATTCAATTTCTTCCCTACAATAAATGTTTATAATACTTGTGGAAATATAATTAATTTATACGAACGATGTATAATTCTTAGATTGTTCCATCTTTTCTTTGAAATCTTTTGGAAGTACCCATCCTTCATTGTTGGTGTCGACTTCTTGGAAGCTAGCTGAAGATGTAAGGTCTTTCAACTTCAAGAACATGTCAAAATATTTTAAGATCAACTCTACGTTGGATGCGCTTTCAACCAGAGTGTCAACCATTTGCTTACCAATGGTACCATTGACAACATTGCCTTCAAGCATGGAAAGCATCATAGTGATCATGTCTTTTTGCAAGTTCAATAATTCCTTGAGCAAGTCCACCTGACTAGAATGTTTTGACAGTTTATCCTGCATATGAGAAAACAAGAATAGAAAACCACCAACAGCATCCCACAATCTGGAATGTGCCAATGCTTGTTGATTAAGTGTACAAGGACCTTGAATTACTTCAGTCAAGGTGTTAAAGACTTGACTTGCAACGCCAATTGCCTTGAAGAAGTTAGCTTTACCGGCTGGATCAATCAAATTTTTGCTGGAGTAATGCCAATAGAAATCCATAATGGATTCTTGCAGACGCAGCAAATAATCGACGGTGCAAATGACTACGTTAACTGTTGTTGTGTTACCGGCTTGGGTGCGAAGATAGTTCTGCCATTCTAAATTATGGCCTTCGCAAGTCAGTTGGATAAAACGGAATAGGGCACATGTGAATTCAGCGTCATGCATGTTCTTTTCGCCAGCTGCTCCTTCTGAGCCGACACCAAGGCCTTCAGCTTTAGTGTTACGTTCAAACGCGTCCAAATCCAGAACACTGCAGCTGTTCATCAAACCGGCTATACTTGTAAAGAAACCGACGTCCTTTTTGTCTTTAAGATGATTGAGCATGCCCATTTGGATATCTACGTTACCACCACGGAGAATTGATATGCCAAGCTGGAGAGTTTTCATTACCATTTCAGATTGAACACCTTTGCTGGCGGAAATATGTAGGAGGACCATTTCAGCGACACCCCGGTTCGCAAGACGAGCTTGAGAGAAGAGTAACTTTTGTTTTTCCATTTCTTGTTCCTATCAAAAGTGATACATTTATATACGCAAAACAAAACATTCGTTGAATTATAAAAATTTTAGTGAGTTAAATAATTACCCAAAATTTTTCCATTGAGGTAGTCTTTAACTTAGGTTAGCAAAACATTAGGTTTGTTACAATTAATTAAAAAGTTAAAAATATGTTAATTATGAAACTTACATGAATTGAAGCTCCACCTTCTTCACCTTCGCCACCTTCTTCTTCTTCACCACCTTCCTCCTCTTCTTCACCGCAAGACTTGGCAATTATTTCAGCATAGCTCATATACAAAGGATCTTCTTGTAAAGCACCCGAACGCTCAGTCATCGCGCCTCTGCAGAATGTAGTGACTAATTGGGTTAGAGGATCTGGTTTGCCTTCTTCCTCCTCTCCTTCCTTTTTCTTAAGTTCTGCATCTTCAAAGCTTGATGTTAAATCTTCAATGAGAACTTCTTGTCCAACATTTTCATCCTGCAGCCATAGCTCATAGTAGGTTCTTGCAAACAAATTGCACGCACGATGTCTATAAATATAATAGGCATACGAGATTATTTTGTTTATCTAAGGATATTAAAGTATTAGTAACCTGCTAATTTTATAGAGCGGTTTACATCTCAAACAAGCAACTGCTGCACGTTTTCTCGCAGCGTTCAAAACTCGGCGCCAACCATCCCTGTTAACTTTTGGACGTGTCGCCTATAAATTAGTAATTAGTTAATCAGTAAAACACGGCAATTTCTTAAACAGTCATGTTAGCAAAAACATAGTTATGAAAGCCAATGTGAGTCTGTGTTTGACAACAAAACAAACCTGGGCAAACTGTGTAATGATGCCTGTCGGAAACACATAAGTACAGCTCGCTTTCTTTGCGTTGACACGCAACTGCGATAAACGCCTTTTTGTGTTTGTTGTGGATGATCAATCTAATGAAACAAAATAGGACAAATCAAAATAAAATTCTACTCTAAACCATAAGAATTGCACAAATTAAAATCGGTGAACCGGTTGATTTTACTTCATAGTTGAATAAAATGCATATTTACCATGTGCAGACCAAAGAGTACTTTAGCCATGGCGACAATCCTTCCAACGGTTTCCTCAAGTTGGTTGTTGCCATTAGAATCCGTGGTGTTAACAGTAACACATTTCTTACTACCCAATTGACTGTATAGATAATGTTGCCAGGACATTTCGTCACTAGGATCAATTTTGTCGGGTAAAGTAAGTTGCATCTTTGCAAAGTCTGAAATTTCCTGTTCTGAGGTGTTCTTTAAGAAACGATCTTTGCAATGCTGGACCAACTCTTGTTCCCTACCAGCAAACAGATTCAAACCAACAGGTAACAATCTCTTCAAACAAGCAACCATAAGTGATGCTTGAATTTCCTTTGCTTTGTCACGCTTTTTATCACGATTCTTCTTTTTCTTCTTTCCGCCACCACCTTGTTGACTACCATCAGATACAACAGTTCTTCTCGTTGCCGTAGGCATAATGAGTACCATGTTGTCAATCTCATTAGCAGATATAAAGTTCTGCTCTTCTTTCAAGAAATAATGACTACGTGACCAAATATTGAAGATATCTGCAATATGGTTGTACAACCCTTCGGCCTCCTCGATATTGTTACGAAGCCAATGATTTCGTTGCAAGTCGACATATTTAATCAGAAGCGGGTAGAAAGAATATATATCTCGGACGAGAAGATGCCAGTCTTCTTGAATTTGTGCTTCCACTTGAGATGTGTCGTCTGAAGAGCTTTTGATAAAACCACGTAATGATTCCTCCTTGTGATACATGGCTTCCGTTCGCTTTTTCACTCTTTCAGCCAATGGTAAAAAGACATCTTTGAGAAGCTCTTCACTGCTGTTAATAATGATTTGTTGGGTGTATGCTGCAATTCGAGTCATCCATGGTGCTGAATCATTGCCGATGTTTTTACGAATTAATTTAAGAACGTTCTTGAGAAGTTGATTCATATGCTCTGCAGTAACCATTGTTACATGGTTCCTAGAATTTCAAAGTAATACAATATCGATTGATTCAACAAGTATTCTAACTTACCCGCCAGTAGGACTGACGTTATCAGGTCCTTGTCCCCACCAAACTGGAAGGTACGAGCAAAGCATGGGCATGGTCACATCAATAATGTGCATGTCTTCATTGTATGTTTTTTCGCTGTCTACATATTGGTCCACTTCAGTCAAAATTGCCTCAAGGGTAGGCATTTGTTGTTCCATCTTAACCATGATATCTATAAGGTAACAATAAAATTAAAACAGCTATTCCAAATTACAAAATTCCTATTACCTTGAGCTTCAAGGGAATGATCAGCAATTCTATTGAGCAATGAAAATTGATTATGTTTATTCAGATGTGGTTCCAAGAATGCCACTGGGAAGCATGATCCAAATGCACCAAGACAAGATCCTAAAGCAGGCTTGTGTCTTTCCATTTCAGTCTTGAGATATTTACGATCATGAGTAAGAGTATTGTCAGTACCCAAAGTATATAGGGCAGCCAAGATTTTATAGGATGCAACTTGAATTTCATCCAATAGTAAGTCACTACCATATTCGCAGTTTGCCAAGTGATCAAACAGCGCGGTTAGAACTGGAAGAAGAACGTGATTGACGTAAAACAAGGATGTTGATGTCTTCAAATGGGTTCCTCTCAAATGGCTGTATTTGCCATCTTGTAGATTTATGATGGTATGTCCCAGATCATCAGCAGTATTGTTAAAGAATGTCAGCATAGATGTTCGAATAAATTCTGGACAATTCTTTACCAATGATTTTGCATCTATTGCTTTCACTAACACTTGAAGGCAACGTACTGTTATACGCACATCAGCACCAAACGCCTGCAGTTTGGAACGCAATAGATTTGCCAATTTACAAAACAATGCAGCAACCATTTCCTTTTCCTTCAGGGAAGCTGCGCCAACATTATTGGTAGCAGTTGCTACTGCAATAAAGTAACTCCTATGCGTAGAGAAGTATTTCTCCATCAATGGCAGTACCACTTTCGAGAAGAATTTAATGTCCCTTGTTGATGTACTGAAAGAGTTGCGTCGGCTAAAGGTGGCTGATGGTTTCAACAGTTTCATGTTAATTGTAGCCCTATCCAAGTATTGAATAAGCTTCTCTAACAAGCTGTACGAGAATCGTAATTCAATTGCAGGTCCAGCACCGCCTTGGGCATCTTCTTGACCTGGTGGTTTTGGCCTGTGCAGTTTGAATCCTTGATATTGCATGTACTTTAAGAACTCTTGCGAACGCTCCCTATCTTTCTTTTTTTCTTTGTCTGTAAGAAGATCATAAGGTACCAATTGGGGATGAATTCCACCTCCATTTATGTAAAGTTCTTCCTTCTTCTTCTTGGCCCAAATATCATGAGCATTTTCTGCTAAGCGTTCCGCCATATTCTGCATTTCACGAGACAAAGTCAAGTTGGTCATATCAACTGGATGAGGATTGTAATTCATAGGTGAAGAAGCTTCTAATTTTGAAGACCTTCTAATTGAGTTTCTATGATTAGATGGCACATCCACCTCTGTGTGTTCAATGGTCCATTTCAATGCTAATAAAGCTTTAAGAGACTCTCTCACAGGTTCCTTGTATCTTTCCTTCTCATAGTCACTCAACATATTGTATGGTTTAAGCCTTGGGTGGGTTTTGTTCATATCAGACCATTGATCACCGTATTGCCAGTTACTTTCCAGTTTCCTGCTGGCCCACGCATCGTGGTAATGTTCAGAGAACTTCTGAACAATTGCATTCAAATCATTGTTGAGAACCACTGCAGCTGTATTGATTGGTTGTGGATCATAAGGTCCATCTGGACTGGAGGCTTTGTTCCCATAACATTCATCATCAAAGTTCTTGGACAACGAATAATCGGGTGGTAATGCACAACCAATAGCAGTAAGACAAGGAAGGGCTTTACCAAATAATTCAGGATCATACTCCATTCTACTCAGGGAGTCGAAAATGTTAGAGAACAAAATCATAGTCAACCGCTTCTCTTCATCAGTTGAGGATCCATACTGACTCCCGGCACCTCCACCAGTAGAACCGTAGTACTTGCCACAACGATCGTAATGCAGAGTCAATAAACGTAAAGCAACAGTAGTGTATTCGGATAAGTTTGAGACATCTACAGTTAGCTTACGCAGAAGTTTTAGCATCATAGAAGGGTGCAATTGACTTGTCAATGCAACCAAGAAATCAGAAACGCCCTCACGCTGTCCCTTTGTCAACATCCTATTCTTTGACAAACGATAAACTGTGTGCAGTGCAGCATCAAGAAGGGAAGCATAGTTCTCAACTTCAGAATAGAACTTGCTGTGTTGAATAAGCAGTGGTAGAATAGAATTACCAATGTAACGGTTCATGCTCAGGGCCATGTCTGATTCGCTTCCATCGTTCTAATACACAAATAAAAAGTAAATGAAAGAAAGATTAATGCTTTTTCAATATACTTACCCTGTCTAGAATTGTACAACATCGTAGATCAGGCAAAAACGCATCTTCGAGCAACTTGAAGAACAGTTCCTGTGTTTCAATGCCATAAACTCGCTCTAAGAAGAGTACGATAGATTGTTTATTGCCGGGCAACAAACCAGAAGGCATGTCCGATTTTGGTCTTTCTTCTCCAGCAGCAGGGTTCATGATGGTAAACCGTAAACTCAACACACCTTGCAAATCTTCCAGTGGTACCAATGATCGCAAAATGGATCGTGCTCTGAGAGATTCGTTTTTTCCTTGAGCAATAACTGCAGCGTCTGGTGCGCACCTACCTAACAGATCTACCAAAGTGCAGTAGAAAGTTAAGATGGCATTACCGGTATCAATATAGTCCTCGTCATCATCGCTTTCTGGCAATGGATGTTGGAATTGAACAATGTTAACAGTGCCCTCGGCCTCATCACTCATCAACTTACGCCTGTCGGAAATGCGTTCAGACATTTTGTTTGCATCAACAATTGCCCTCATCAGACCTTCGCCCTCACCTCTTAAAGCAGGACCCAAGCATTCGGGTCTTCTAATCAACAAACGAATAACCAAGTTAGCATTTTCTTCAACGGATTCTCCGTTGACCCAAACGCAGTAACGTAGAAAGTCAAGGTAACGTTCTCCCTCAACAGGATTCCAGCCCAAATCCGGATAACCTTTCTCTACCAATTCAGAGTTGGATTGCAGACCACATCGAGACAAATAGACAGCAATCTTTTCCAAGTAGTGTTCTCGAAGAGCCAAAGCTAATTCAGTATTTTCCATCAATGATGAATAAGCAACATCCAATGGAGTTGACCCTCGTAGGCTTGGGCGGGAGAGAAGAATGTTACTGTTATCCAATAAAAAGTCGAAATGTTCAAACATAGCTTTTTGGTTCTGGCGGCCCGTACGACAGAAGTAACACAAGAAACGGCAACATGCAACTACCATTTCATGTGTCGTATCTTTTCCTTTAGTGGCAGCTTCTCCTTCCCCTGTTGGAGAACTAGCTTCAGTTTGTTCTTGGGAACGACGACCAAGAGTATTGATCATAACTGCCATTACGTTTTCGTGGATACGCAACACGCGAATTAAGTCTGGATGTTGGAAGAAGGTGTGGTTATTGACAAATTTCCACAATCGCATACGCATAAGTTCCTTTTCTTCTGGAGACATTTGAACAGGAAGTAATGCGCGAATCTGGCTCAAGCTTACCCACATTTCTGCCACGTCATGCTTTGTTTTGGCATTGATCACGTATGTTTTACTTAAGGCACGAATTAGTTCGCCGACAGAATCGTACTGCCTGACTAAAAGATTAAACATTTCTTGTACAAGTTTTGGTAATTCGATTTGAGTCTCTTCGGCCCATCTTACAATAGTTGCTATAAGAACCTTTCTAAAGATTTCTTCCGGAGTTTTCTTCTCCGGTTCTTCCGGCTCCTTAAGTTCCACTTCTAGTTCCTTAACAGCATTGATAAAATTGTACATTCGCTTAAATGCATTTGGTTTAACAACTTCCTCGGAGACTTCTTCCTCTGGTGGTGCTTCTAACGCTTTCAAGGAAACATGATGCATTAAAACATTGTGGAATTCATTCATTTTCTCGCATAAATCTTCACCAATTGGACAATTTTCCTTGTCTTCTTCCTCAAGGTTCTTAAACGAAAGAATAGCTTTCATTTGTTCTCTTGGGGGACAACGGAATTCACGAGTTTTCTTAGCAGCAATGGCGGAAGGAAGATCGGATTGTTTAATCTCAATATAACGACGTAATTGATCAGTTTGCAGCTCGCCAACGTAGTCATGTGAAAAGGCAATGATGTTTTCAACTCTGTGTCGCAATTGAATATCATTTAGATGGTGAAGTAGGTAACACATTTGCAATTTGGCGCCTTCTGAAATTTTCATTTCAAGTAAACCTTTGCGATGTTCGTCTTTTCCCTCCTTATCAAAATTTTCATCCCAAGTTTCTGGATGAACCATCCTTAAGAGTTTGGCTACATCTTCATCAGTTAGCATTCCAACTAACAGTAATCTATCCAACAATTTTAGCAAAGGGACGAAGAGATTCTCATTGGAACCTCCAATTGGATCTCTATTGTGAACTTGGTTGGATTCAACTGCTTCTGTCAGAGCTTGCATAATATAATCTCGAACTATATCCAGTGGGAAGTATGGCGAATACAAGTTTACAATTTTATCGATTGAATCCGTGATATCCGTCATCTTCATTTGGGGCATTACAGATTCTACTTGGAGATTTTTTAAACTGTGTTTCATTTCATCATTCTCATACAATTCCTTCAATTGGGGACCTAGTGGGATTACGTATTCTTTCTTGCAATTTTCCCTAAACAATAATAAAAAAAAAAAGATTCTTACAACAGTTTGTGAGATTGGAAGATACTTACATTGTAGTCGCATGAGATTCTAAGTGAATAGCAATTAAGAGATCATAAAAACCTTGTCTGAGGGGACCACTCATATACTCTGCTTTAATGGCATACAATAGTTGCTTTTGATCAACATGTCTGCACAGTGCATGCGCTGCTCTATAATTACTCTGGTAGCAAAGAGCAGCATAAAGTGTCAATGTATGAGCATGGAACGATAACAGTTTATCCATTTCAATCAATTCCAAAATATCAATGCATCGATCCTCCTCTGGAATGTGCAGGGCAAGCATCGAAATAGCATCTTCACACAACATAGACCAACCACGGATGTCAGAAAGCTTCAGCGCATGAACTTGAAGGCTCTGGTTTGGAACACGTGCCCATTGGTGAGGCTTCAAACACTGCACCTTCAACCTAGGTGGAAATTGTGGGATAACGTGTTTGGAACTGTTTTGCAATACCGCAGCAGAGAGTGGCAAGGTGGTTGCTGTCCTACCCAGTTCGAATTGCAAGCAGTCTTTACTTGTAGCTTCAATGAAGATAGCAGGAAATAGTTTGGTATCAGGTTCCATTCTATATACATGCTGAGTCCCCTTGCCCTCGCAGGTGAAAGAGATTATACCAGTTGCGGCGTCAACAAAACAGCCGATAAACATACCCTGGGAGGCTGCTTTACCGGAGGCATCTTGGTTGACTTCATTATAGAGCTCATCGGCTCGTACCATGTAGCAAGCCTGGCGATCTACATAGTCCATTACTTGGTCGTAATCATCCACAATGACCACTGAAGCCTTCATAACTTGAGATTGATTAAAGTCCTTGGTAAAATTGTGATATTGAGTGGTTACCCAACCAACGTAGACGTGAGTCGGATCTTGACCAGGGAACACTCGTACACCATAGAAATACTCATTGATGAGTTTAAGGCATTCGGCATCAAACAATTCGTTTCCGATGGATTCTACATCGGATGACGCAGGAACAGAGAGTTGGGGTTTTGCTGGCAAGTCAGATTGTGATTGCTTGGTTGTGAGTTGGCGATTCAGCATATTATTGGATTGTTGAATTTGGGCTTCTGGTTCTGGGGTTTTGGCTTTGCTTTTGTTGCGCTCGGCACTAGCCCCAGCGTCCCTCTTTTTAAAGAACCTAAACAAAAAAGAAACTATTGAATGATTCCTTGTTTTGAATTTTTTTAATGTGAATTCCACATGTGTCTAATTCACATCGTAAATAGGAGCATTTTTAACCCGTTACACGAGTACTTTTTTCAAGGCAAGAAGCGTTAAACTATGCATCAGTAATAGTATGTAAATTTATACTGTCTTTAGAATTCATAAAATGCCAAGTGTCAAATCTCACCTGAATGGTGAACGACCTCGTTTCTTTTTATCGTCTGTGTTTTCCATGTTCATTTCACTTGTGGAACGGTGCATGTTGAGGTTTGCATTTAAGGCTGGAATTTAAATTAAAACAAATCAATATTGTTTTTTGTTGACTCATTTACTTAACATACTATCCGATTCAAATTGTCCACGTGTCACAGAACCTTTTCGTGGAGGACGACCCGGAGTTTTCTTTTTTGAAGCAACCTCATCCGCTTCCACTGCGTCCTCAGCATAATTTCTCTGTAATCCCTTGATGTCGCTCATTGAAAATCCGCTCTTCATAATTTGCTCAATGTGAGCTGGATTTGCTGCAACTTGGCTTTCTGCTTCAATGCGTAAACGATGTTGACGAAGTTTGATTTCCTGCCAACGACGAATCTTTTCTTCTTCCCTAAAATACCATTAATAATAAATCTACTGTTTTCATGGGTAATATTATTCCTTACGTGATAAATTCAGAATGACAATTAACAGGCAAGCTCAGCCGCAAAAATTCCCAATTTGCTTTCTCCATAGTCTCAAATGTATTGTGACTGATTTTCAAAGCGGGAGGACTATCCGAACCAGCTAAAATTCTAGTCACGTCGATTTTTGTATCAGGCATATCATCTGTATTCTCAAAGATAGGCTGGTCTTTGGTATACCAATATGTCACGAAGCGATTCATGTTGACACAGAATGGCTCGTACCCTTCTTGCAAACCGCACGTGGTAAACCATTTCAGTTGGGTCACGTCCTGCCCGAAACAGAGACGAGCTTTTTGTCCAACGCCCAAAGTAAAGGCAGGTACGAAATTGTCTCCTTGCACATCAGCAAATGTTGTTTCACCTCCCAAAGCGTCCATCAACAGCTCACCATTCAAAGAGAAACCTAATACATAATATATATATATATATATTAGAATTTAGAAATTTAATATCATGCCACTGGTAGTGCTTTAACACTTAGCAGAAATTGAAACAGAAACGTGCACGGTTGATCAACACGAGTAAAACTTTGTGAGGATATAATTCCTAAGTGCTTTATTAGACGTTAACAATATGTAATTTAAGTTTGAACTCTAAATTTGTTAATTTCCTACCGTTGTAAGACGGTTTGTCGCAATTTTTACTATATAATTTTGTTTCTGTGTTCTGTTTTTACTATGCTGATCCAAACGTTACTAAATTACCATCGTATCAATTTACAAAAGCTGTTAGCACAATTATGTATAATATCATATGTCGTATGTAATGAATACAAAGCGAATCGAATTGGTTAGATGAAATCATTGCATATATAGATATTTAATTGAAAATAATTCTTACTAATCGTATGATCAATGAGATCTAGAAATACGCCAACAACGTCTCCAACTTGCCACTGCTTTCCGAACGATTCCGCCGAATTGCAATAAACTTTCTCTTCCTAAACGAACGACAAAAAACACCAACACTTAGCATGCTATGAAAACATTGATAAACACAAATAAATTTATATAAGGCATACCATTGTTTAAACATTCATCGAGGAAGTAACAACACCAAAGTTGTTCATGTTAATAAATTATAATCATTATAAAATATTGAAATAATAAACTCACTAATTGTGTGATCACTTAAATCAAGAAAGCAACCGATTATATCGCCAACCATGTACATGAGGCCAAAATGATACGCTTGATTCCCATGTAATTTTAGTTTCTTATTTAAAGAAGAAATCATAAAATAAATTAAAAGTGAATGAAATAATTTTAAATAAAGAAATAAGCACACATACTATGAATTATATTACTAAAAATGCTTACATTGTATCCATCAAATGCCCAAGTGCTTTCATCAGAGCCAAGCATTGCACCTGGTGGACAGTCGGCTCTTGCCCATCCAACCCTCATGGGGCCAGCAGTTAAGATTTCGAATTCGAAATACCACTTGCCAGAGTTGACCGCATACGTTTTCTCAACGCGGTATGTCCTGAATGCAGCTTGCTTTTGCCGAATTGCATCAGCCAACAATGCTATAAATGAAATAGTAATTAAATCAGTGAATCAGATTTTAAAGGAGACCTATTACATTCTTGTTGTTCTCCTGTTGGAGGATCTATAACATAACCATAGACCAAGAGTGTCCTAACTGTTTCCGAAGCAGTGTCTCTATTAGCTTTTTTAATAGCCTCATCAACCTTCCCATATGGAACCAGGTGAGGACTCCTAAACATATCGGGATCTTCATTTAAACCATAGGTCCACCCTTGCTGTATTCGCTCTTTAGCCCACAAGTTATGCGTATTTTCGGCTAATTGATCAACTAGTTCTTCCATTTTAACGCCTAGTGTAATTGCACTTAGATCTAATGGTGCTGGTTTGTATCCGTTGGCCTGCATGAATGGATCGTTCGGCAAACGAATGCTCTTGATTCGCGACGGTGGTTTATCTAGTGTGATATAGTAACCCAAGGCCAAAATGGTTCTGAAACAGTTTGCATTAGACTTGTAGAGAATTTGAAGTACCGTTTTTATTACTTGATTGTTTGTACTGCTAATTGAGAATCGTATTTCTTTTCAGCAGCCGGGAGTTTCTCAAACTGCACCAAGCATGGATGAATATGGTTGAGGTCATCGCGGTAATCTCCCCACAACCATCCGGCTTCAATTTTGTTCATTGCCCACATCTCGTGGATATTTTCAGCTAGTTTGTCTTTAATCGTCTCGATTTGGCTTGCGAGTGACACCATTGACGTGTCTACTGGATTTGGCACAAATGCGGTATCATCTTCCACGACAAGTGGACCAGCTAAGACTACTTTGTTCATGTTACCGAAATAGAAACATGGATCTAAGCTAAGCACTTGTTGAGGTAAGAGGCTTTCCACCAATGGGGAAAACTCGTCAGGAGGGACAAATTTCAACCTACCGTGGTCTCCTCCCAATAAAAATCGACAACTAAAATATAAATAAGTATAAAATGCAAAATGCAATTATTGTTTTAATAGATTATCATTTCTGACTACCTTAGTTTTGATGAACAACTGATGACAGGAAAAAACATTCCATCAAGATTAAAGTTGCGGAAAGAACCTCTGATAGGCATACCATTAAACATAAATGATATTGTAGGTCCAGTTAAGTCTAAGGCACAACCAATCACGTCATCTGCAAGCAAACAATCTTTAAAAATACCATTGGTTAAATTAAACAATATGTTACTTTTCTTTATATATGGTTCGATAATTTCGTCCACTACTTTGGTTGGACGACCACCTGTCCATAAGTAGACACCATCAAAACCAAATGAGTACAAATCATCACCAACTCCATTGCCACCCCACTTTTCACCACCACCCGGATACGGAATATAACTATAATCAATTTCGAAATAAAATACTTATCAATTTCAATCGAACTAATTGATTACCCTTTGGAGTTGGCCCAGCCAATTCTCAAATGTGGCATCATGTGAGTAGTTTGCTCAATATGGTCCACAGTGACCTCAAAGTACCATTTTTGGTAAATAGCGCTGCCTTTGACTCTACCAACAAAAATATTTGGTCGCACACTTGCAACATGATCTACCAACTGCGTTTGCAGTAGTAGATTCTTTCCCGGCAGCAGAAAGTCAGCGATATTGTTTTGTGAGTCACGTACAGCTACACCATTGCCAACGCAGAGAGAACATAGTACATCGAGTACTTTTGGATCTCTGCCATGCTTCTCCAGCAGCGAAATGATAACCTTGATATGCTCATCCTGAAATAAAAGTGACATAAATTAACGTGTATAATATATTGTCGTTTTCAGCCGACTCACCCTCATCATATTCAAGGCCTCCGGAGAATCAATGAGAACACAATGCAATACATCTAACATGCCTGTTCCTTCGCCGGACGCTTGAGAACCCAACCTTGAGAAAAGCCAGTTCAAGCGATTTGAGTTTGCAAATTGTGCACAATTCGTGTGATTGCCCTTGATAATCGCGGCCAACAATTGATAGAGATAGCTGCCGATAAGTTCCCAGTTTTGGTCACCAGCAAGAGTAGCGACAAATCCTTGTGAGGTGATTACGTTGATTTTGTCAATAGCATCCAGAATAAGATTAAGAATGCCTTCTTCTTGAAACAAGTCCTGTCGATTGCGTAATGCACGCAGTTTATTTTGCTTCTCTTCATGCTCTATGTCATCTTCTGGCTGCGCAAAATAATTGATCAAATCCTCCAAGGACATGACCATTTCATTAAGATTTACAGATGCAAAAAAGAGAGAGTGTCTTCTATTTAATTGTAATGCTTCTAGGCCATTGATAAATTGCGTGAACAAAGAACTGCATTTACGAATAACACGAGCGGTTCTTGATTCTTCTTCTTGGCTTCTGCTGAAGTCTAAACCGTCGTCCATCTTGCCTTCTTCGTGTAACACGGCTTGCTTCTCTTCAACTTTACCAACGCCCTTTTTCTTCGTTTCGAAAGACTGCCCAAAAATATATTAGAATCTAATATACTTTAAAGACAGATTCATACTCACTTTATACGTTAACCAAAGCCCCGATTCGCAATGTTGAACAATGACAGTGGAGTCGCCGTATTTGATGATGGGAGCACCGATTACTTCAAGATCCTTGTCTTCAAGCACTACTTTTTGATCGTCTTTTTCCTGTCGTAAGCAAAACGTCGATATCACCATGTTGGCCTCTTCCTTGGCGACGAGAAATAGCTCGTTGTTTTCATTCACACCCAAGTATCTGCCGGTGGTCAAGTGACGAATTCGCATTGGATGGAACCAGTTGATAAAACCTCCTGTCCATTTAGTGCGCGCCAGTTCCAAACGCCACAAAGAACGAGCCTGAGACATCACACTACCACCTTCGTAAATAACCATGCTGCAAGAAATTCCATTATTATAGTTGTGGTTGAATATTGTATGCCTTGATTTACTTTTGTTGTGGCTCCGAATTCCATGTTGAAGGAATTGTGAGGCATTCGTCGCCCCCATGAAAGAATCTGAGCACGTCACCGCCAAATACATACCCGACGTATTTCATCTTAGAAATACCGGTACCGTACGGCTGGACTGACCAGTGGGTGATTTGGAAACTTGCATTGACAATAGATTGATCATTTTCTTTGGTCGTGTGCTACGAATATAATTATTACAATTATTATGGTGTTTTTTAATGTGGATTATTAATGGCACCTACTAAATATCTTTCAGTAGCGACTGAGACCAAAATCAAGTCATCACCAACACGAACCTTTTCACCTTCAGATCTAATAAAGAGTATTTATAAAGAGAATTTATTATTAATATAATTATGTATTTGATTTTCGTACTCACCTCTGTTTGCTGGCAGGATGCACGGTCCACCAACAAGCTTCACCACGACTATGATCTTGAAGGCCAACGTCAAAAGCAAGTTTATCATTGCTAGAACTCGTTGACAAGCATGCCAAGTACTAGAACAAAAAACAGGAAATTATTTAAAAGATTTAAATACATTTATGTCTTATAGTAATGTTATATGGTAATTTCTTACCATATCGCTGTTCTGGTGACGGAGTAGAATTGCATTGCCATACAGCAGCGTACGATGTCCGGAACCAGTTCCCTTCCCCTACAATCACATTCAACATGCACACAAATCAGCACAACGCCCAAATAATCACTGGGTGCAGAAGTATAGTGGTTCAATTTGGAAACAAATATGGACTAAACTATGTGCCACCTTTGTGCCAAGCACAGATTTTACTGATTAAACTACTGAACGCCAAACTTTCAGTGTTATAATTATTATTATAATTAGGTTTGTTCTATTCTACACCACGACAATGATAAACATACAACATGATCTCATAAGGCATTAACGCTAAAAAATAAGTTAGTTTATATTGAACAATTGAGAGAGTTAATATAAGCCCAGTCTTGATTTTCACAGATTTCCTTTTTATAATTATATTTCTGATTATTATTCTATTCTATGATGATGCATGTGTAAGGGGTGAGTCATATCCAATTGTTAACACCACTAAAGGACGGAAAGCAAAGAAAATATAACAGTGAGCGTGCCTGATAGTGCAGAATTTGCATTGCGACATTTGCAAACGGTTAAAATTAACGTTACATTGCATAAGTGCAATGTTAATAAAGGTCAATAATGAGCTAATGCTATACAGCCTAATAAATTCTACGAAGCACGTGATTGGTTAGAAGAACTCGGTTTACAGAATGCAGCGCACAATTATTTATTGAGGGTACTTACAAAGCCACCTTCACCCTGAAATTAAAAAAATACATATGGCGGATGAAATTTAATGAAATTACATGATTTAGTGGAGACAGAATCGGAATTAAGCAAATGGCGTTAGATTTGATTTAATTCCGACGCTGTATTAATTTGTTAACTTTTTTTATTGTAAAGTTTAACACGTTGGGAACGCGGCTTGAGTAATGTGCCACTCTGATTCTTGCCGTTTGTTTACAAAAGGCAAACACAAGTTGTTTAATTATGCTGTCGACAATCGCCTCGATGCGACTCGGCAGTGGTCATACCCAAGAGTATACTCCTCGGGAGTGAGAAGCTAAAAAAAGGTTCATAATATACTACAAACTAAAATACATTCATTTGCATTTTATTCTCTGCCATCTCACCCGGCCGGGAATGACGATTTCGTTATCTTTTGTAAACAAACGGCAAGAACCAAGGTGGCATCATATTACTCAAGTCGTGCCGCGTGGAGTGCGGTTGTAATGACCAACAATGATCCAGGCGGCTCTAGAGTGTTAAGCTATTATGGGAACGCATGAATTTATAGTGGTGCATTGAAAATTTGGTAACGTTCTCCGTTAATTATTTATTGGTGCTGGGTGTATTGATAATATCCCATCAAGTCCAGAGTGAGACCACAAGGACTAAACACAAATACATATAAAGCATTATGATTCATGAAAAGCTGTGTTGGCAATTGTAAATTTCTAATAGGAATAGATGCAATAGTCTCCATTAAATAATTCATCTGTAAGTTAGTGACGTTAAACTCATCTCGCAAAAAGTCTACTATAAAAAGGGTAAAAACACACACTTGACTTTATTTATTCGACATAAACCTGTTTGCATCCCCTATATACTCATTATTCCTCATCAGATAGTTGTCATTAGTTTATTGTAACTTGGAACTTACGGTTTCACTTCCAGCGGCCGTGACTAATTCTTGAAGGGCGCGAACTGAGAGCGCCTGCTCGATGACAAACACGCATTGCGATAAATCTGGCGGAATATTCTAAAATTGACATTTGAATCATCAAATTCTACATAATTGCCATCGCCAGTTAAAATGTACCTTGTCGGCGATGTTTTCTAGAAAGCAGTGTCGATTACCAAACCCTTCGGCGGCCAAACAAACGCGCTCGCCGGTCGCCGTGCACGAAAGGCAAACCATATCTTCCTATGAAAGCAGTTTTCAATTAACATCATCCATTCAGGTACGCTGCATTGTCATACATACCGTGCGTAGGAATGAAACATCATCCTGCTCGGATCCCCCCTCGGCCTCCGCCATCGTGGGGCTTCAATTATCTAAAACACCAAAAATAATATCATATTCCAAACCATCGTAGTGAGCACACGCGATCGACGGCCGCCGCCACAATGCGACAACACGCGCCGAGCGAGCATCGCGCGCGAGCAACAGGACGAGCAAGGGACGCGCCGAGTGGTGCAACAAGCGCGTCCCTACGAATGGGGAAGGAGTTGCTGTCGTGCGACATGCGCTCTTTGCCTGCAGGTGCTGACATCCTAACACGCAAATACAACAAGTTTCAGGATACCTTATGACAAAGTCTAAAGGTGAACTCAGTGTTTGGAGGGAATGCGAAATGCGTATGGTTAAATTCAAGCAAATACTATCCATACAGACTTACAAACGATTTAACATTTTATCAACTGGTAAATAATTTAATCTTTGAATTGTAGTAAGTTGGTATCAAAAAGAAATGTAAGGCAGTTTAAAATCGATTCATTATCCGTCGGAATTTGTTTGTTACGGCATATTTTATTATTTATATTAAAGAATTAAGAGCAAAACTGACAATAAGGAGAAATCAACATTTATAGATACTATCTAATCTAATGTGAACTATTACAATAAAAGTACCAGATGATTGATTGCAATCTTGAAATGGTAATTTAAGGTCTTAGAGATTTTATGATAAAGAAAACAACAGTTTTGAGGCAGTGTGAATTCGTTGACATCAATCCTGTTAGCGCTTGCCTTTTGCTGGCCGTTTTCGCAGGCAGTGGGGCGGAAGTGGCACTTTTGCCTTGTTATCAAAAATGTATTAACACATAGTAAGGTTGACTTTATTGAGTCATTTAGGCAGACTAATATGAACAGAACATGGTCATCAAAGAGTTGGTCTAGTTGGTTTAGGACATGAAGCAACATATTCTGCCTATTGCATTCCGGCTTAATGAATTGTTGGTGGAGTACAAAAAATATGATTTTTGCTTTAAAAAGACAATAAGAAGTTTTGTATTATCAACCGCTTTGCTTGAGTGCAATTTTATTTATTTTTTTAAATTTGACGAGTTATTTCTGGATTCTTTAAGGAATTCAACTTCTATCAATTATTTATTATGGCTTTTCCAATCCTGCGGATTATTGTCAGCCAATTATTATTGGGTTTTAGATCCTTTACTAAGGGAATCAGTCCTTTAAAGTGCCCCTTTTTCCCCTCACCTACTCGACCGGAAAATGAATCCGGCTCTTCTGGGTGAGAAGCAAGCGCCATACTTAACACTTCATTCTTACTCAACACCTATCAATAGTCAATTGATAGTCAAGCTAGAGACTCTAGCTTTGTATCCTGGATGCTTCTTTGTATGTAAATCTGTATACGTCTGAGGCAGAATTTTTGTGTTATACAGTATTATATACATCTGTTTAATCTTGGAAACCATTTTAATATAGTAAGTGAAAGATATTATCTAAATTTCCAGTTAGGAAGAAAAATTTTAAGGTCCAAAATCATTCTGAAGATAATCAAAATTAACATTTTTTAAAAATATAATTATATTAAATTAATCATAAATGTAATCTAAATATATAAAATATAAATGAAAAAAACACATAATCATTTAGAAGTAAGAGTGATATCTAAACAATATAACGTCATGCTTCATCAGTACAGAACACTGTTAAGAATTATTGTTCTCTTTATTATCACCAAATAATAATTTTTATCTTTTTTTTTATATATCAAATATTAATCTGCCCCGTTCCGTAGCTCAGTTGGTAAACCATCTGACTGTAGCAGTGACAGCGGGGTGCATATTCTAGGACACGAGTTTAAATCCTGCTGGGGGGCATTCAATATAATATATATTTCCACCGATTGCAGTCTCAATAACTGCTAGTAACCCTGGTAGTTGATGCAGTATCATGGAATAGAGGTCAAGTACGGTGTCGGTATCTGGCATGAGAATATTCTTGTTTGCATTATTCTTGTTTTCTGGAAATATCCTAATCAAATGGGTATTTTATTAAATAATCCTGTTGTTCTTTGAACTAATCTAGCAACTCAAAGAAAATATATGAATCTAGCCGTCAAACGCGCTTGAGAGAAAAAGAACTTAATATTTGGTACTCGCATTCTGTCCAAATCGCACGCGGAGACAGTGTCTAAATATAATTGAATGAAAAACTTGCACGGAAAGTAGAAATAGCACCAAGTTGTCTTTCCTTTATGCTACTCTTAGGTGGGCGACTCGTTGAGTTGGATTTCTAATTAGGCAAAACTGTTTTGAAAATAGCAAATACAGTAATTACAATCAATGGCAATTAAATTGCGTATGATAAATTACAGATATCTATTTTAAGAATGCAAGAATTGCAAGAATTTTGCAACTATTTATTGGAATGTGTCAAAGTGTTAGATAGCTGTTGTAGGATTAATAAATAATGCCTAAATTAAGATACTCATTTTAATAAATTTATAAAAAGTTTCAATTTGCATGCTTCTGCATTTCATTGCACTTGCCAAAAGTTGACACATATTGAATGGAATTGCTGACTAGCCAAACACGTGTATTACATGATAATTAATAGAGTACTAATTATTGTCAATATAACTCAAACTGTGCTTTTATAATAATATATTTTGTACATATTCTAGGTCATCGACTAACGGTCCTTCAACCATCACACCTTCTATTAGAGGAATTAATTTGTCATATTCTTTGTATTGTACTAGTCACCCCGCTCCACAATCGGTATCAAATCACTAATTCAGAATAAATTAGTAAAAGCTTGTTAGGCACCGAAAGCACAAGCAGCAAGACATGATTAAAGTTAATGGCGATTTAAAGTTTGGGCGCACCATCAGCAGACTGTTTCGTCGCTACCCGGCCAGACGCCGTCCGGAAAATGTCGCACAGGAACACACACAGCAGAAGGATGTTCACAATCATTAAAATCAAACACGAATGCGTTACCGATTAATTAATCCAATTCAGTACGATCGTATCGATTCATGTGGGATGGAGCCAAACGAAGAGCGCAAATCCAGATGGTTCTTTCTTTTTGTAGACACGCAGCGTTAAGATTTGAAACGTACTGAATGTCGCACTAGCGGTAAAATCTATTTATAAATTAGAGCAGTTTTATTAGTATTTTTAGTTTCTAGACTGCAGCGAGCTGCCGCAACGCTTGTTGATGCGATGCTGGTCGCGCTTCTTCAAGTCTATTCGGTAATAATTCTACAGGGGATTGACCTTTTGCTAGCTTATCCTAATAGGGAACATACATTAAGCATATGTACACAATCAACAATTTTAATTTCCTAACATTTTTCGAAATCAAATCATTAAAAGCATGTCCTCATTTGTTGCATGCTGCAAGTGTTGGAATGTGGCATATCGCGAAAATAGGAAGCATTTGCCAAATCTTAAAATATCTTGATTTAAGTCCCATATACGTGGACGATTAATTGTACATATTGTCAAATCTATAAAAGCGCTAGTATTTATGAGTTCCAATATTAGCATTAAAAATATCTTCATAAATGGCACCATTCATAATTCAAATGTCAATAACTTGTTCATTTTATAATGAAGACACAAAATCATTAATTTAGTAATCGATACAAACCAATAACAATTACCATATTGAAATTAGATTAAAACTAGAGTAACAATGATAAAACTTACAAAATAAATTATTATCCATGTCAACGAAATTGAATTTATTATTTCAGTCCGTGAAATACATATCCATTTAAAAACAATGTAGTAAATGAGTATAACAAAATATCTGTATATAACAATAAAAAACCTAAGTTCTACGCAATCAAACTTGACCTATTCTATACTTTAAAAATATAATATGTAGTCACATTTATATTTCGTTTTATAATTCAGCATTTCGTTTATATTCACATATATGTTCTGTTACCTTTATATTTCTAAGGTTTACGACTTGAGTTCAACTTGAATCGAATTGCCTTGAATTGTAATTTATGCATCGAGCGATGTTTCCGAATTCAAAAATACTATTTCCTACAACATCACATGCACAATTGATACGATTGTAGACAATGCTGTAGTGTAATTACGTGTTTATACTAGAATTGTATTATGCTGATTGATGAAGCTTTATCGTTATCTTCAACTGGTCACATTAATTGGTCACCGAGGAAAATGTTTGAAAGATTCAATACTTATGTCTATTGCCTTATCAGAATCGATGAAAATACAGTGAGCAATGTGTCTTTAATCGGTTAAACAAAAGAATATAATCGCTAACGTTGTACACGTTTTTTGATCTATTTAATCTAAATGCTAGACATTAGACGAGGTATTTCCTACTTTTTATGCCTTACTTTTGCAAGTATTACATTATTTGTTTAAAAAGTAACATGTTAATTTTTGGTATGCTTTAGTAGTGATCGTTTTAAATGTTATGCTAATTTATTATAACAGAATATACATTATTTACAAACGGAATAGACATTTATAGACTGTAGTGAACTCGATTATGAATACTTGCACTTTATACGTACGAATTTATTGAACTGTTCCTTTTATTTAATGAATCTAATCGGTTCAATTATAGATCTTTAGTTATATATTTTGATTCCAAATAACATATGATTAGTTTGAAACAATATATTAAATTAATTCAAATGTACAAAAATAATAAAAATTAATTTACATGTATGTAAAGCACCAACTCATAAAATATCAGACATTTCAGTGTTCTCCTTTCACTTATAATTTCATATGGTCTAAATAAATACCGGATATAAATTAGAAAATAAAACTGATTCATCTGGTATCGAAGAGAGCATAGTTGTACGTGATCTATAATTCAATCGATATGACTTTCAATGCGTTCACCTTTAGAAAAAACATGCCAAATTTACGTAATTTAAGATATCCAAGAGTGCTACATTTACCAATGATTTGTAGCGCCTATTGCATTTCGCGCATATATAGATTTAAATATATATTTGTAATTTGTTGTAATAGATGATAGTTGAACTGGTGGTAAGTGTGGTAGCATTTTATCTAAAATATGCATGCAATAAATTTCTCTCCATTTTGTATTTGTCTTTAATATTAACTCGCGCTCGTTCAATTTGCTCCTGCGACTGACACCGACGTTAAATATATGTACTCTTTGCCGAATTGGCTTTAATTTGTCTTGATTAGGGTCGACTCTTGTCCCTTTGAAAATAGAATCTCTATTTGTATCTTGGGATGATGAGGTATATCGATTATTAATTGTAATATGACAACGTTATATAGGTGATCACCATACCATTACTACCGCTACAATACTCACTTTCATATTTAAATCCGCAATGAATTTATGATGCGTAACTCTTCGTTCGAATTAGTATTCAATATTTGTATATAGTATTTTTTATTATTTGTTGGGTTGGATGTGTTGTTTTGTCTTAGTTCTCAAATATTTTCTTACGTTAAAATAATTACGCTTATTAGATATTAGACTAAGAAAAAGAAAACGCTGAAGAATCCTAACTATTTCAATGAAATTGGTGTAGGTTCGAATTGTTGAATGATTACCTAACAATGATAATTCTAGGATCGAATGCTATTACGATACGTGCTTGTTTTTGGTTGCGTTTAGTAACTGGCTTCGTGACCGGCCAAGATATACAGATCGCGTCCTTCTTCCTGTGTCAATGTGTTGGATTTTAGTAGATTGCTTTCCAACATAACGACTCTGGAAATAAATTTTAATAAAAAATTTTAAATAAATATCCCCAAACGTTAAAAACCAATGAAACATAATTAATTCATTATCAAGTGCGTTAAACCCCAATGCTACCCTTTTAAATAGTACGAAACTTACTTATCCCATCCTAATAATTTATATGTTCGGGAAATGTCAGTAATTTCCTGCGTAATATCACCATTCTTAAATGACCTCCCTTGAACTCCGTGTTTATGGAATGCCAGTACACTATCTGGTAAAACAACTGCAACAATAAAGCAATTAGTAAGAAACCAACTTACTGATATTCGAACTTACTTATGCTTTCTATATTAAAATCAAATCTCAGTTCAGACACTAGTTTCTTGTTAACCCTAAGCCTCCCTTGGAGGTTAATAATTTTAACTACGTTATCGTAACAAACTAGTATCGAGTCTTTTTCAATTTGCGACACATTAACAATTTGCAGATTTTCACGTTTCGGAATCACAGTCGCTGAACCATCCATATCTTGAAGTTCGTCGGAATGAAACCAATTCGAACCTGGACACAAACATTACATTTCAAGGCGTTGTTGAAATTGATAATAAAGTTTTTTCCTTGACTCATTGTGATTGGGTTTTGCTTTTAAACTTTCATCTGCAAGATTTCACTATCATCTTGACATGTTGAAATCGTCAAGTAATACATAAATAACCATTAAATTTCATTTATAAAATTTAATAGCCTCGTTGAGTATAGTTACGAAGTGTTTAACATTCATTATGTGAATAAAATTTAACTGTAACACATACCAAAATTTATCTAATCTTTTCGGCTTGATGCCTTCATCGGTATAATTATTATTAAATTATTATACTGAAAAAGGCAACAAGCCGAAAACGTTTTATAAATAATAATAAATGTTACAATTAAATTTGATCCATATAATAAAATTTAATAACTTATCAAATAAGATTATACGTACCGGAATTCATGTTAATTAAATCTAATTTGTATCTATTAGGCTGGTAAGCTTGCTTTACTGAGATGCAAACCATTGGATATTCTAATTCTGGCGTTATGATCATTTCAAACACTTGTAGAGGCGTGTTGAACGGATATTCAACATGCTGCAACATAATTGAATCAACACTTATTCCGGTAATTGTATTACATGACGGACATAATGTCGGCGAGCAAAATACCTTTAACAACATGAACTTGTTGAGTGGATCATACCACTGCATCAAATAGATGCCAGAGTTTGTAGCTCCGCATAAATATTTATATCCATTGTATGGATTCCGCGCCACGCAGCATTTCTGCGTCATCTTGGTGTCCGGAACTCGCGTCGTAAGTGCGAATTTCCGGGGTACTAATCGCTCTGGTATCTTGTTCATATGTAAACTGAATCTATGTGATTGCTTATTTTGCAATGAAAGTAGATCATGTCTAAATAACTGTGGTGTCTTGCCTATAAATTAATTAATACAATTTAAGCATCCGAATGAGAAAAAAATTAGATATTTTTTTACCTGATAATGTCATGAGAACATCTTTAATTACGTACATCCATACTGTCCTTCGCGCATACAACTGATCAATACACGTTTCGTGTAATTCGTTTAAATTCAAATTGTACACTCCTTCCTCAGCCCCTATCAGAATATGCTGGTCGCGAGTATCTGGATGAATCCAAGATGCCGTACAATGAATCCGCAGCGGACAACCATTGAATACTTTTGAAAAGCAGGCGCCCATATGTACTTTTGGTGTTGGTGGCAGACCATTACTTGGTGGCCGCGGTGGAGTATGCCTTCGGCGATGTTTACGTGGTGGTACAGGTGGACAAGCTACCAAATCGGATGCGTTTACGTCATGATTATTAATTTCATCACTATCAGTTCCTGCAAAAATATTGCTTTGTTAGATAGTTGTTTATATTGTAGATACTTGAATTTATATAATTCAATCATTACCGTTTCTTTCGGCGCGCCCACTATCACTTAACGAACGCTGTCGTTGCCCATTCAGGCTCATATTGTTAATGCCAAAAATCTCATCAACGGATCGTCGACGTGGTGAACCGTTCAACGAGTTGCTATCTCCGGTTGGACTAGAGGGAATGCTGTGTAGGTCGCACTTGCTGTGTAGGTTTGGGTCACTATCTTGTACAGGTAGCGTAGCCCTAAAGCGAGACAATCAATTAACTTCACGTCGACCAATCAATCTAATTAAAGTATCCACAAAAGTTACCAAACAATACTTGGAAAAGCATGCTACATGCGCTACTTACTAGAATCACAAAGTGCAAAGAAGAGTAAACTCGAGTAAGACTTTTACATGTAACATATCAATATTGTTGAAACTATATCCTATCTGATTACATACAGAAACTAATGACATTTTAAAGCAAAATAAATAGAAATTAAATACTAATGATTTAACAGAACCACTTGACATTATTCGTTCATAGGGTACTAGTCATAATTGGTACGTTTATGAACCGCTGACCAAAAAGCAACAATGTGCTTCACTTACTGTTGCGTGTACGAATCGCTAGGCTGATATTTGTAGGCGCCCCTATACATCAACAAAAAAAAAACACGTAAACAAACAGATGATTAGTATCATTGCAAATTATATCAAACCATTGTGAAGTAAAACTACACCCAAAGTCAAACACCAATTATGAATGGATGGACAAATGAATGAACAATGCTGTCAGTCAATGTACTTTTTTGAATGATCAACGGACTGATACATATATTTTGACATAAATTGCATGTGCTCCCGAGTTTTTTTATGCTGGCATATGTACCCGTGGAGTTATTAGTCGTGATCTTACCAATTGAGATAAATGTTCGCCGCCGAATCGCCGTTAATAAACGCAACGAAACATGTTAACAAAACAATGCGAGTGAGAAGATAGTGCTAAAATAGGTTGTAACATAAGAGCTATGAAGTGGACTCTACTTGTAGTCTAGTGATGCTCGGAGGATGAAATGAAGGAATTTTTACTTGCATTACAAAATCTTTTAAACAACCACCGGTGATTTTACAGTTATTTGCAATATGTTTATTAAAAGATTTTGTAATTCAATGAAAAACTATTATTATTCGATGTTAGCGATGGTGAGTTGCAAGCTTCAAAGAACAAATGCAATGCGGGCATAGGTGTGCAAGTTGGATCAACTAATAATTATTACCTCAACATTAACTCTTCGTCTATGTACTGCAAGAGACTCCTAAATAAAAGTTAAACCAAATAATATAAATTAATATCATATGAAATCAAAGAAAATCATAATTTCTTCAAGAAACAACTCAATGCAAAAAAACAAAAACTGCAAAAAGATTGAACTTGTTTGAGGAAACCAATTAAACTAATTTTGGTGTTAGATTGAAGATAGCAATAAGAAGCTGTGTACGGCATTAATTTATCATGCCTACAGTGTCTATGAACGTCCAATGAAATCTATTTGATTGCAGATACAAGTTTACAATATTCAAATACGCAAATATGTTGAAGTAATCCGTATCTATTTTATCAAAATAAATTCCAGCACGCTCGTGAAGTTGGTTATTTTGTTATTCGTTTCACTAGAGCAACTCGTTGGAATAATGCAACCAAACAAAAGCACACTCGTATATATAGTTTTTACTTGGTAGGCAATAGTTTATAACATATTGCCGCAACCACTGCAAGTACCTGAGTGACATTTTTAAAATTTGTGAACCAGTCAGCGCACGTCTTTCCCCGTCATCCACTCTTAAATCAAAAAAACATCAAGGTACTTAACTGATGGACTAATCAATGTGGGAATGCAAGAACGCTATCTGATTTCCCGATTATTTATGATTTTATCTTTGATAGAAGAAAATTGCACTTACTTTTCTCGATTCAATGAATCAAACGCGTTGCCGATGCCGCACATTTGATTTTGGTATTCCCCGCAGTTGTGCACAGTCGTCACGTTGTTCATAATATCCATTATATCCCAAGGCTGCGATGTATTTTCTTCATGTAGGTTGTTTGATGGCCCCGCTTTCTGTAGGGTGTTGTTGAACTCGTCGATGCATTCGATGTCGGACGAGGGTGACAATGCAATTCTGCTACGTGCTCTACTCGTGAGGCGCGATGCAATTCTTTGTGGCACATTCGGTATAGACTGCAGTAATAATAATTTTTTCATTAATTAATCTAAGCACAAATAATTCTACATTAGGTAATAGAACACAACTGACCCCATCTTCATCTGGTTCCAAATCAGTAAACATATGTGAAGGATTATTCACTTTTTGCAGTAAGTCAGTGGCAAGTCGTTTTGACATTCCAATTTGAAAAAACGCGTGCTGTAACAGTTTCTCCGCCGTTGGACGTTTCTTTGGATTTTTCGTAAGCGCAACTTTGACAAAGTTGTGAAATGTCATACTCCATTTGTCTTTATCCTTTAACGTAGGAGGTTTAAATCCGCTCTTTGACATTAAAAATAGCGCACGCATCGGGTGTAAATCGAACATTGGTGGCTGTAATTCGGCCAATTCTATTGCAGTAATCCCAATCGCCCAAATATCACACAATTGATTGTAGCCGCCTTTACGCTCTACTGCTGCCACTTCCGGGGCCATCCAGTACGGTGTTCCAATAAATGACTTTCGTTTGTTTATGGTTGCTGTTATTTGGGCAGACACACCAAAGTCTGCCAACTTCACATCCCCAGTTTCTGTTAGTAAAATATTGGCTCCCTTTATATCCCTGTGCATTTTCCCCATCTGATGCAGATATGATAAACCGAGCAATGTCTCTCTGCACATATATGCTATTTGCAATTCTGTCAGAGGCCCAGTGACTAAAATAATAAATATGTTATGTTAAGGCAACTTTTTATCATCAGGTAGATGAGTGTGCACGTCATTGAGACACAGCTGACTTGATAGCAAAATTAACTAGATAAATAATAGACTGATTGATGACTTACTGTGGTATATATCCTGAAGTGAGCCCCCTCCACAGTATTCCATGCATATCCAAAGCTTATCTTTTCTTAAGTAGCTACCATAATAAGCAATAATATTTGGATGTAGACAGTCTTTCATCATTAAAATTTCTTGCTGTATCACCCCAAAATCATCTCCTGCAAAGAACATGAAATACTGATGTGTTTGCAATTGGAATAGATATGTGTTGTACATACCAGCCTCAAGTTTGATCACTTTGATTGCTGCTAAATCATTTATGCTAAGCCTCTTTGCCTAGAAATAGTTGTAGTTCAGTTTTGTGGTAAGTTGGAACGGAATAAAAAATTGGATTTTAAATTTAGCACATAAGTGGGCATTCATGCTACCTGCATACCTTATAGACATCTCCATAAGTTCCACTGCCAATGCGTTGGATGAGCTCGTACTCGTCCTGAGGATTTCTCCTCGATATGTCGGAGCTAAGCACTCCTTGAGCCATTTTCGGTACGTTTGAGTTTTAACACTTACATTTTACGGTATGTCCTACAATCGCCCATAATCCTACTGTGTTTACGTGAATTTGACAGTAGACTTCTCAGGTAGACATTTTCTCTCTGCTGCCAACCTATCAGTGATGGGAATATTTTTCCAAACTCCCTGAATAAATTTATTCACCGAAATCGAGATGGCGCCCTGTAATTAAAAGTTTTAAAAATTGGTTAATTTTATGTCTTTGCGGAAGTAGCAAGGTAAAAATTAGCAAGAAAAATAGCAAAAGAATTTGAATAGGTGAAGGATTTGAAAGCAACACAAATTACATTATTTATGTTTAGTACTTAGATTTTTTTATTAAATATCCAACATACAAGAATATTCATCCCAAATAAATTTCAGTTGTGGTTGAGACACTGTAGAATCATAAGTTATATCTGAAGGTATAAAATAACAATATAAGTATGTACAAGCATAATAAAATATCTTCATAATTGGAAAATGAATTGTTAATTTAGGTAGTACATATAAATTTTAATTCCTTGCCATTGAACGAATCTATTATATAAAATGCAAATACTAAACTCAACCAACATTTGAATTATCTTTCAATACATCTTTCAAAATTGAACTGGAATTTCGGTTTGCGGCAAAATCAGCGAACGTTGGCAGCACGACCTCATTCAGTAATAGTGGGGACTGTCGAACACTTGTTTTCCTGCTGCTGCTACCACTTCTATGTTCACCAGCCCCTGTAGTCGCAGTTGTTGTAGTATTTGTAGCATCCAAAAGACTAGGAAGAGATCTTGGCTTAGACTCAGCCTCCAGAAACTTTACAAAAGCCTGAGACAAGGACTCGGACGACATATTACGGTTCGTCAATGTTTGGGGATGAAGAAGACTTGAGAACCATGTGTTGTCATCCTTTTTGTTTAGATTTACCTTTTCAATATCTTGCTGGTTAAAGTCCAACACAGTTGAAATAATTTTCAAAATTTGATTCTGATCCTTATTCAATGCATTGTTGCAGGTGACCAGACCTATGACTAAATTTTTGATTAACATCTTATCAACGCGTCCATCGGTTTGATTCAATAGCTTGATGTTTTTTTCTTCAGACTTCATCAGCTGCTGTTGAAGTTTTGCAACTGGAAATCAAACATTCTTGTCTTAGTCAATTATTAGGATGATCGTAAACGAATAAATAAGTGTTTTCAATAAAAATGAGGATGTTAAAAATACATTAAATTAGCCAATGCTGGTAGGAGGCGTGTTGAATGCAAGATGATAAACGTGAGTCTTACACAGACACCGATCGTTCGTGCCATAATCACCAGTACCTGATGTAATACTCACGCCTAAACACCTAAAATCATGCAAAATTTGCCAGAACTTGGTTGATCATGCCTGAAAAAAACGTTTATTTTTCAACGAGCAAACAAGCATAACAAAAATAATAACTCTAATCCTTGTTTAATTTGAAAGTTTGAAAATAACGTGTACGTGCAATTGTCAAAAATGCAATTGAATGCCTCTGCAAGGTGCTGTGTAAATCTGCACTTCTTGTATCCCACTTAGTAACTTGAGTCAACAAAATCAGCTCACTGTTACCAAATGAGATTTAAAAAGCACAGAGCATCAAAAGCGTGCATATCAAATAAAAAGTACAAACAAGTACGCACAAGTACGCAAGGTACATGCTACGATAATAAAAAGCACAAACGATTTTATAAAATAATTGTACAATGTATTAAAAAATATTAATGATGAAATCCAGCCAAACGATGGACTATATGTCTGAATGCTATAATATCAACCGATACCCTGGATGGGCTTGTGAGCTGAACACCCAGAATTACAGATGATATTGTGCCTTCAAACACAGCTAGTTTGTCAGTTCATGAAAATTCCAAACTCTCATCGCAACAACTAAACCACAAACTGAAACCTTCTGATGAATAAATCAAAACTTAATTTTAATTACTACATACCTTCTTCTTTCATTAACCCAACCTGACGTTTGGAAGTCTCTACCTGATCACTTAAGCGTACTGCAGCTTTAAGTGCTTCTTTACTCTCATCCAATTGATGCTTTAATTCGTCGATTGTTGCCTGCATACCATCTTGCACCTTCTTTTCCATAGCAACTTGTCGACGCACCCGCTCGGTCTCTTCAAAGATTACCTTATCTTTGTCTACACAGAAAGAATTAGGAATAACATAATTAAGTACTTAAAAAATTACGGATAGAGGTAAGATTTTAACCAACCTCGTTGGAATTGTTCTAGTACGATTTGCAAGTTACAAAGTGCCGCATTCTGCTTCTCCATTTCATTCTCAAAGTCAGACATTTTGCGTTTTAATTCATCTCTTTGATTTGTAACCAATTGAAGATTAGTCTGCAGTGTTTCTACTTGCTGATTGGCGCGAATATTTGCAGAAGTAAATCGATTACTGGAATTCTTTTCCTTCTCTACAATGGCTTGCATCTTTTGCTGCATTTCGGCACATTTGGTCTCGGCAGTTTGAATTTCCTTTGTGTACACCTCTTCACTTTCGAGAAGATGTTGCCTTAGGCTTTCTAATTGTCGTGTTAAGCTAACTTCCTTCTCCAGAAGTGTAGACCTCTCTGCATACAACTCCTTGGTTGTAGATTGTTCCGCCAATAGTGCCTCAGCCATATTCGCGCATTTGTCTCGAAGAAACTCTGTATGCTCAGTTAATTTTTCAACCTCTTTCTCTTTGGCGGCCATATCTTCCGCGGCTACACCAGATCCATTTAGCTCTGCCAACTGCATCTCAAACGTTTTACGCATTTCAGTCTCAATTCCCAACACTTGCTGAAGACGTTGGATTTCCCCATGATAGTTAATACTCTCTTGGTGTTTCTGCTGTACAAGTTGAATAATTTCAGCACGCGAATTATGTAACTCATCAATCTGTGACGCCAACTTTTCTTTGACGGCCGTAATTTCTGTAATGCCATTTTGCAATGCAACATTTTCTTCTTCCAACTTTTTGTTCCTCAACTCAACCTGTGTGAGTGTCGTATTTAAGTCGGCATTTTCAGATTCATAACTCTCAATTTTGCATAATTGAGATATTAGCGCATTCTTCTCTTTGATCAATTCCTGAATCCCCACATCATCTCTCTTTTGGCATGACTTCAATTCCTTGTAACACCGAATCAGTTCCTCAACATCTTTCCGAACATGCTTATAGTACATAATGTAATTAGCTCTAGCTAAATGCAGTTGTTCATTTTCTTTCGTTACCGTTTCAACTTGATGCTTTAATTTAATAACATTTGACTCCATGGAATCCACTGTTTCGTTTAGTCCTGATAATAGCTCATCTTTCTTCAACGATGTTTCAATCTCACTGGTAATTTCCTCTTTCAAATCCATGATCTCTTTGCCGGCTTCTTCTAGTTTCCTCTCAAGCACTTCGTGCTCGGATGCGTACTTGGTATTGGCCTTTTTAAGCTCAATAATATTATCAGTGAGTGTCTCGATCTCTTCCTGCAGTGTTTCCAGATTTAGGTTTTGCTCGGCCATGTTATCATTGTCCAGTTTAACTCGATCTTCCAACTCTTCTCGTTCATTATCACACTCACTGAATCTCCTTCGGATAGTCTCAAGATAAATCTTTAAGGACTTATTTTCCTCGTCTAGTTTGTAATAGTTTACCTGCCATTCTTCTAATGTCTCCTTTGTATGTTCCATTTGCTTATTACACATTGCAATCTGGCAATTTAAATCATCAATTTTTACACTCTGCCTCCTATCGGCATCCTTTTCCAGCTGATCGATGCGTTTATAACACTTTTCTAATTGTCCATCCAAATGCTCATTCATTTCAGGGATAGTATGCAGGGTCATATCGGCTTGTTTGGCTTGCTCTAACTGTGTAATAAGTGCCTCATTATTTTTACTAAGTTGAGCACATTCCGACTCAAAATGCCTCAATTCTTTGCTTTTGGCATTCAAAGCATTCGTTACTTCTTTAACATTGGACAATAACTTATCGATTTCATTGTTTTTCTCCGTCAGTATCAAATTTTTCTCGGCGAGCATATTCTTCATCTCTTCCCCCATGGTGTCACAGGTCCATCTACTGTCCATGATTCCCTTGATAATACTTGATACCAGAACGTTAAATTCATGCATATCATCAACATCCCCATCATCGGATTCGTCCTTGCATGCGCTCCACCTGCCCACATCGAAATCAATTCCCTTCATGGCATTAAACAACGCATCTACATATTTTTGATTTGCAGTTTGCCGCATGCTGCTTTCGTTTGAACAATTGCTTATCCGCAACTGATTTAACTCCTTTTCATAATATGTAATCTGCTGCTTGTAGTCGGTTATCATTGTTTCGAGTTTATTGAAGTCATCAATACTAACACGTACTTCAGATGCTTTACTTTGCTCTGATGGATTATCTCGAACTTTAATATCTGCACAATAAGCGTCGATTTCATTTTGCAATCGTGCAATTTCCTCATCTCTGCTCGTTTTTTCAAATTCGAGTAGCTTTATCTTTCTGTATTCCTGCTCAGTCTTACTCTTTAGAAAAGAGTTTTCTTGCAAGAGATCCTGATACTGCAATTTAAGTCCAGTATTTTCAGTCTGGAGCTCATCCTTCATCGCCACGAGTTTGTCGGTAGTACTCTGACAGTCCAAATCGAGTTGTTCTAAGCTCTGCACGAGTTCGGCCTTTTCGCGTTCGAGTTCTGAAACTCTGGCTCGCAATTCCGCGTCGTCGGTCCTGGGTGAGTGACATCCTGGGTTGGTCTTTCGGTCTGTGGTGACGACACTCCATGACCAATCGTCCTAGAATAGAGGTAAGAATACAGAACAAAAACTGTAACAAGCAGTCACTAAAAGAAAAATGAACCCTTGGGAAACTCGGCGATTAAATTCCGTTAGTCACGCACACGTCTAACCTTGAGAAAGTTTGAAAACGTTAGTGATACATATAAATAAACATCCACTCGCGTTGTTCCAAAGCAAACAACGCCCAGGTACATGCCCAAAAGTGCAGGAATAGTTAATCTTCCAGTTGTTTTATTAGCTTTAGTTTATGATCCGCTAAGCTGTCGGTCGCACGTCTTCGAATTTTTGGTTGAACCAACAAAGGAAGAGTCGCCGAGACTATTTAAACATACGCAATCACATACACACAACCCAAACAACGGACGCGCCGACAAAACTAAATAAAAAGTTACGTTACCCAGATATCGAAGGTAGAATAATACAGCCGGCAACAAAGTACGCTTTGAAAATGCCTTCGAATATCTGTACGTACAAAGTGCGCTAAGCTCGCCGCGCCGCGTCGAAAAGACCTACATGCCCGGGGAGGGAAGTGAAGGTAAACCGAATCAGAATTACGGCTGATAACACCGCACTACGGCCTGCGCTTGCTCGCATATAGCACAAGCGGTATTTGTATTTCTACGCGCGCCTGCTTGAATGTGTGCCACATAACCAGTGATATCTTATCAGTTATTATTAGCATTCAATAGTCTCGGGGCAGCCGATTGCCGTTTACGCGCGCGGCGTTTTCTAGGTGTGATGGTGGTTACCTTTGCGCCCATTACCTATCACCGTCAATAAATGACGCAATGTCTAGAACATGCAATCCACATGTGATAGAAATTCCATTAAATACAACCAAGCCTAACAAACGATTAAAGACCCATTCATCATACGTGAAGGCGTATAAAATATATTCTCTAAAAGAAATTATTACTATCAATCTAATAAAATGCTAGAGTAAAACGATAGCACGTGTCTAATGCAAATTAGATCATTCTTATACGGGGATCCAAAAGATAACACATCATAACGACCAGGTAAATGCACAACACAGTTCCATATTAATTGCATTAGGACAAATTTATGTCAGCGTAAATTTATCCCTAATACAATGAATATCAACTTCGTGAACAAAATCAACGAAACACTTAGCATATTCATTAATAGTTATGAGGGCCACAGGAAGCGTCTACCTTAAACAATGACTAGCCCACGGGTACGCACAGCAAGGTCTTAATGTCAAGAAGTGTAGCGTGGACATGCGACGGCACCGGGAAATATTTCAGCTGGTTGCTATATTTTGTGCACCTATAAAGTAGATGAACATAGTTGTGTTTCTAATAGATATCGCAGCGTATTTTACTGCCAACAAAGTCAAGAGGCTCACAAGAAAGTATATATATATATAACATATACTGATAAATAAATACGATAAGATTATGCATCCAAATAAATTTACAAGTATTCGCATTGAACGAGAAGAATTAGAAAGACTACTTACTGGAAGCTTTGAAATTGAATTTCTTATGATTGATCTTCTAAAGAGAAAGGGGAGGTTGAGATTGGCCGACGAGAGATATTGTCATAAGTATGAAGAACAATTTTACAATTTAAATTAATTAAATCTAAAAAAAATATACTGTTTAGGGGCATTTATTCGAACCTGCATTCAAGTTGATTATAGATTTGATGATGTCGTAGGGAAAGTTATCTTGATTTTCATGGCTCTGTAATACTACAACTAGAGATAACCAATAATATGCCTGAAGACTCTAATTCAAACCCTGCTCCTATATATATATTTATATGGAAAATAAGCAGTTGCAATCAACAAACAAAAGCAGTGCAAGAATAGAACAAAACAAATAAAACGTGCGAGAAATTTATCAATCGTTGACATTATGTATAATAATTTCATTACTTTTTAGATCAAATTTAGTAAGCTGATGAATCTTATAAAACATGTCTGACTAACAATGAGCCCGAAATCAAGTTCATGTCGTTTTAAATTCATATTTTCTTATATTACCATAACAATTCGTTTAGCAAATTTGTGTGTAAAGCAACTATTATATCACTACCTTTCCAGAATATAGCATAAAACCCAAAATATGTCAAGTAAACGGGTGCCAGGTGCATAGCATCGGTCTGCTCAACTCTAAATGATGATTATGGAAAAATGTAGTCATAAGAAATTAATAAAAAGGCGACCCACGCGAAATTAAACTAAATGTATGGAAGTAAAATATATGAAACAATTGAAATACAATATTTTAGACAACTGCCTGCGTTGTTAATCTCTACTACTGCAACTATTTACTTTTATCAAGCTTCGAACATTTTACTAGTCATTTGATGTCGCAACCCAACGCGAAAACCAAACCTGCTGCAAATTGTTGTTCACTCATGTAAACGAATTAATTCTTTGTTCGCAACGGATAAAACCAACAGCCACATAAATTAGCAAGAGTAGAACGTGTTTGGTGGCAAAACGTGCTCTCCCGACACTCCAGAAACGCCAGACGTGTAGGGTTACGCAGAAAAATCTTGTCGGGTAAGCAGTTTAGTACATATTCGTCGAGCGATTCTTGTATTTCACCGCTATTTTGTCTAATGGGGGACTAGTTATACCGACAAACTACTTGCAAAACGAAATATATAGACTATTCAAACGAAACACTACAAAATTAATTGGAAGGTGATTTGTTAAAAAAAATTGAAGTGCTTCTTTTACGACTTATCGTTGATTCATGAAATATCATGAAATAATATGTAATAAAATATTTATGATGAAAGAACACTTACAACTTGCCATGAATAATGCTGCACGACACAAGCTATTAACGTACGTATGGTTAAATGCGGAAATTGTGATTTAAGCAATTATATTAGGCGATGAATTTCAATTCACGGACGGACAGCTTAATCGCGAAAAACAGTGAGAAAATGTCGCCAATCGTCGAACAAGCGCCTTATCGGCTTCCCCAATTGGTGGTGCACCGGTGAGCAAGTCCAGTCATCGTTGCGCGCTCAACTCGAATGCGTTTACGCGCATGAAGTTAAGGAAAGAAAGCCTTCCCGCGCTGAGCACACTGCGTTACACCGACGCACGCGCACCGCACGCCGCGTCGCCTGATAACGAAACAATGCAAACGCTCGGCTTTATCGCCCACTCCCATATAATGCAGGCAGGATGAAAACGTAAATTCACCAAACCCTGATGGAGGATTACGTGATGAAAGAACAAAACGATCGCAACTAAATTTCCAACATAATCAACTTTATACGCATTCAGCAATCAAATAAATAATGCACGGATGATGATTGTAAATAAAGTGAACATACGAGTTTAAGACGGTTTACCTCATTTACTGCATTATGTTTTGAGAGCAGGTTAAAATGTTTCGGAAATTTCAAATGTTTTGTGCCACACTCCCAATTACCGGGGATGAGTCATTAATATACCTGGCCATTTGCAATGACTTAAACAAAGCCATAAATCGTTGGTGTTTAGGATTTTTTAAAGTGTGCCCGAATTATATTTGCTCACCGCGATTAGTTTCATTATCACGGCAATAAACGAACCAATGCTCGCTAGATATCGATCGATTATGGCATGCCTGCATAGTTGTTTGATTATTTAGGTCGTTTGTAATCATTGGTCGCGGTTTAATTGGCTTTTATTAGTGCAGGTACTCGACAAGCTGTGTTGTTATAACTCCGAAAACGGTGGGTTTAATTAAGTCAATGAGATTGAAGAAATAATTTTATCAACTAATGTCCTCGGACGTTCCCATTCTCTGCACTATTATTCAATAATATTCCATAATAATGTATTGATATTCTGCTTTGATTCTTATCATGAACAATTAAACAGAATTTACTTACCGTTCCGTTCACACGTCACAGAACTGAACGATTTCTTGTATTTCGGTTGAATCAGGTATTTGCCAAATTTTGTTGTCATTCGGGCAAAAGCGTTGAAGATATAAGAGATTTATCATCATTAAAGAGCAAAAGCATCGAAATAAATTACGTCTTTACGATTTTGACAAAAACACAAAAAACTTATCGCCCGAGAAACCTATCCCTAGCAATAATCCACAAGTACAAAATCTTTAAATTTAAAATCTAGAAGATTTCTTTTATTTTATGAATCTACAGCCAGAAGTTTCATGTTAGATTGTGAATTGCACAATACACCTAAACTATTACCCAATTCCATTTATATAAAAAATATGAGAAACAGTATACATTTCTAGAACAACCCGTAAAATGTTTAATCATGATTTATGATTAAACATACTACAGTTTTGTGTAGTTTCTTTTTTTCTACCAGAATCCGAAAATACTCTATTAATTAATAAATACTTAACTAAGTTCAAAAGTCTTTTTTTGCTTTAAAGTTTTTATTTAAATTCACGCACACCCCTAACCGAAACAATAAATTATACCAGCATTTACCTACTTTGTCATACCAAAAGCAGATGTAACAATCGAATAAGTTTCTAGCAATGTAATTACCTCTATGCGCCGAACAGGTGATAATTCTATTTTGGGAACGTGTCAAAACTTTTCAAGCATTAAAGAACGCTTTGTAAAAGCGTTAGCTTATTATACAATATAATATACCCTCTTCTAATTGTTGTTAATTAATATTAAATTGATTTATATTTCTGGTATAATGAGAATAGAGTTAATAATTATTAGAAAAGGTCAAATTATTAAACTTAATAGTTTTACTAACTGTTTTAAATGCTCATAGATAAGCTAGTAAAATAGACTCACCCATTTCTACAAGTATATTTCATACTAAAAACCTTCCGCTGCTGCAAGCACACAAGAAACCAGACAATAACGCGTTGTTTCTCGTTCCATATTTATATCCGGCATGAAAATTGCGAGGGTACATGATAAGATAACAAAACCTTTTTTCGGTGTACCAAAGCTTTCGGCAAACATAGATAGCCCGCTCCAAGATACACCAAGGGGAAATTGGCTTCACACAGGCTAATGCCCAATACTGGCAACGCGAACATGGCGATGCCACCCGCCCATATTGCACTCTGCCGGAAAACAAATAACAAACAGAAGAAGCACGTATTCACTGTTTGCTGAAGGCACACCTACAACGTACTAAATGAACATGGGCATATGCATATATCACAGCTATTCAGCATGCGATAAATCACACTTGGTCGATAAAGACCCATACTCATTTTGTAAGCAAGGAAATCAAAATAAAAAGTTAATCCAAAAGGAAGTGCATACCTAATTTCATATGCATATAGCAATAAAATGCTCTACTTTATCATAGACATTTCCGCTGAATTCGATTGCATTAATTAAGTTGACAGTATGGAAAATATTTAAATAAGGATTGGGTGGAATAAAGAGTACGCGTTAATGATCAGGTATAGAATGAATATCATGTATACCAAATCGATAGATTCAATAAGTTTGTTTTGTTATCTAGCGTCGATAATTCCAATAAATCCCTTGTGCAGAGCAAGGACCATGTCAAAGTCGAGTTGAGGACATCCTCTTACCGTTAAATAACCGCCGCCATGCGTGCCTAAAATTTGTACCGGGAGATTTCGGGAAATAGTCAATATCGTAGATATCTGAATAAATAACAGATGGTGGTTTAGATAACATATTATTTAATACGAAATAATGAGTGTAGTTTTGTTGCACCAAATCCGTTCGAAGGGGTGATGTTGATAAAAATTATGAGCGACAAGGCAACAACACAAATATTCGTAGGTATATCTGATTTCCAAAAAATCGTATTTTTCCGATTTTTCCGATCTAAACAATAAAAGCAGTTTAAAAAGATACAATAAATCTAAATGTTTCTGAAATGTATTTATTTTTGCTTGCAGCTAGCGAAAATGTTGTATTTTGCATCTCCAACAAACTTATTTGCAAGAGAAATAAAATTCTCTGTTAGATGTTGAGAAAAGGAACGCAAAATTATTGCGAAAACTTGAGCTTTTACGTAAAAATCAATCCAGACATTTAGAGAAAATCGGTTTGCACCACTGGATAACAAATTTAATAAGAAATTTTAAATTATTTTTGCCATAATCATAGATATGTTCTTAATTTTGTCTCATCCTTATTTTGCATTGAGAAAAAGAAATATAACTAATCCATTTAGATAGATAACTATAATACCATTTCGGTTTAAAGATATGAGTTTTCTAATGTTTCCGATTCGTATTATCAGAAAGCAATATACGCGAAAACGCGAAGAATAGGTAACATAATTTTGTCCACTGTCAGAAGTTTTATCCAGCATGATTTTAACTTATAGATTGCGATATTGCCCGTGAAACTAATTTAAATGTTCAAAATGTATCAAATTGTAAAATATCCGTATCAATTTTATTTTTGAGTTTACTGTTACCCATAACAGTATAGACAGACACCGTACACGGACTGTCCTTCATTCTTCTGCCGCAACTAGCACGGTTATTAGCAGTAATTATTAGAAGAGTAGGTTCGGTCAGAATACATGTTATTGACGGTGGTACTCCCAGCAGGATTCAAACCTGCTGTCGCTGCTACAGTCACACGCCTTACAACTGAGCTACAGAGCAAGGCAATTATAATAATTAACATTATTTGCATTTAAATTTGTCAGTTTACGAGTAACTTGTGTACTAAACTTATACGTTAAATTATCTATTTCAAGTAGTCTTATTCTATTAGGTAGTATATTTTTTGAAAATGTTTTTCGAAGCCTAATTTAACAAGTAATTTACTCTTCTTGATACAAATGTACACAATTTGAATGATTTAAGAAATATAAGTGCGTTCGGATCATTTTTTCGCTAAACAAAAGATTCGGATGAATTGATAACAAGATGAAATTAATTTGGGAAGTGTGCAAAGTGGGAAGTGTGCACTATATTTTAAAAACATGAATTTTAAAGTACCATGAGTCATGTAATAATTGATAAAACACTAACATATGGATGAAATTTACGAATTTTCTTTGAACTAAAGAAATAAAGTGAGAATACATTTAAAAAATTATACTTTCAAATTCAATTTCTCCATAAAGTTTAAACACAATCTTAATTAGAAGGTATATTTTTGAGAATTTATTAAATGATGAATGATTGTCAAAACCAGAGCATTTGCTTATACCCATTGCTTATTATGCATGCCAAAAAATATCATGAAATCTGTAGGATAAATTTTGTCAAACTCAAAAGTTAAATATAGCAAAATCCAGATGTTCAAATGAAAGCTTAAATAAACCCTACTTTAATAGCCACTGTTTCTCACAGCATTATATTACCTACTATCCTTATAAATAAGGTTTAAAATTATTTGAAAATACTTACACTTGAAACATCTGAAATCCTCTGAGAAATTTCATGGTTTTCTATTTGTAATCTTCGTATCTAAAATTTAAAAATTAATCAGCAAACTGTATTTTCATACCAAAGAAGTATAATGTTATAACATACCTCTGCTTCTTGATCAACAATTTTCCTCCGAAGCACCTTAATTTGATCAGAATCTCCTTCTAAAATATAGATTTCTAGTAATTGACAACTGTATTAAAGTTTCTATATATTGCAGGTACTATATATTACAATATAAATTCATTAATGTTCATATTACTTTACTCAATAATAGTTATGAATGTAAAGCAATGTAAATTCTTCAACTTTTGTTGACAACACAATTATGTGAGGTTACAAGGAAAATTGTCAAGCAAATTTAAGCCTTACTGAACATGTACACAAAGCAGGTTTACCTAATGTTTCGTCGGTCGCCTCTGCTAATACATTACTCGCCAAATTAGTCAGCTGTCCCTTGATATTCGACAAACTCTCATTAAGGTTTACATTCAACCACGACATTTTTATTAAATTTACCGATAGATTTTAATGATCCATGAATTTTGAGAAAACGCGATTTAATTTTGTATCACCTCAACATTTCAACTGATTCAATCGCCAACACTAATATTTCGTGTCAGTGTCAAAGGCAGTACTTTCGACGACATCTGTCAGACAATAACAGAACAAATACTCATTGAAAATGAGAAAGTCGTTTTAAAACTTCCAAGTTTTAAGGTTTTACAAGAAATATTTTATAAAATATCCATATCTTTATATATCGTAACTACTTTATTTAGTATATATATATTGTTGTATTTCTATTTCGCCCTTATCATTTATATAGTTTTATTTATTCCGAAAGGTATTCTTAATTTCCCAGATAAAAATAATCAATGCTACTAACAATCCAACAAAAAGCATAAGAAATGCACCAGATAACGTTTTGATATTAAAATATTGGTTGATGTTGTCATGCAAATGATAAATTTGAGATTTGTATGTAGTTTGTTCATAATCCAAATCTCTAAAAGACTAAAACTTACAATTAATGTCAATGATATCAACGCATTGCAATTAATAATACTTACTTCTGCTAAATAATAATAATCCAAACCTGCTTCTCGTATTTGGAGCAGGAATTTATCTAAAACCGGAAGAATCACCGAATGTTTGTACATTGGAAACACGCACCAATCAAATGTAACATCATCGTGGATCACTGTAAACTTTTCTAGTGTTGAAATATTGATTGCATCGCTAAAATCACCCCAGGCATATCCTATAATAAATAATATTTAGTGGTATTCAATATAGAAGGCAAATACAATACCTATTTTTAAGTGATCAATGGCTATCGCAACATTAGTGGATTCTCTCAAAGTATCGTTTAGACTTGACGGATCGACTATCATCGTTTCATATTTAATTCGTGGATAATGTAACTAAAATATCGAAAATTAGTCAACAATTTTTGTGTGATTTAAATTAACGTACTTTATCTACATTATTTAAATATGAATCATCTTGAGCATATTTTACTATTGCACTCTTTTCTAAATCATTCGCTGTTGCAATATAAGGTACATAACTTGGTTTAGTCATGATACTTGAATACCCACTGTTGTAAAAAAACACTAAAAGAATAATCCCAAAATGAATGAGGTTGTAGCTGAATAATTTCGCGCGTAGCTTGTTTGGTTGCAGAAGTAATAAGCGCAGTACTATGAAAGCGAATATGAAGTATAACTCAGATAGACGTCCATTATATCTATGGATTGTTATTATAATTACATAGTATTTATTACTAGTAAGATATCTACCTTGATGTGGGGTTTGCATTAAATGCATTTACAATGTACATGGTAATAACTAGAGTAACCAGAATTACGATGACTGCAATCCAAACATGCATTTTGAATGGTTTGAGGAGGAGAGTTAAACCATTGTCCATCTTTGGGAGTGGCACAAGAAAAGATAATCCTGTACGAAGTAGGAAAGTTGAGTGGTCAAGTTTAGAGTCAAGTTCACTTATGAAAAATCCACCTGAAAATGTGAAATGAAAATAAAATAGTTCCTTTCATAATGAGTAAGACGTAATAAATAAGATTGACAAGTGTTACACAAGCTACTGCAATGTCATATGTTTATATAATAGTTTTGTGTTTAATTGTGTAATATATCCTCCGCTCTGTAGCACAGTCGGTAAGCATATTCTGGGGACACGGGTTTAAATCCTGCAGGGGGTGTATTCAATATAATATATACCTCTTATTGAATTCAGTTCCAATAACTGCTAATAACCCTGGTAGTTGATGCAGTTATAATAGAATGAAGTACGGTGTTGATATCTGGCATGGTTGCAGTACGCTCCAAAAATAACAAAATAACAATTGTATGTTGTAGCTATTTCTTTTGTATTATATTCGTTTTCTATTACAATATTTTTAATATTAATGAATTCTAAATTATGTTGTTTAATTGTTAGTGGTGTGTTGAGAAAGCGATGGAAAGTGAATCTAAACTATGCCATTTTATGTTGTTTCTGTCTCTTGATTTTCTGTAAACTCAAGGTAATTTATTGTGTTAGTGGGAATGGTTTCTACTGTAAATTACAAGTTTGGGTGTACGTTGTTAATTATGTTTAGAATAATAATCCCGAATAAGCTAAAACTTCGTAATGAGTACACCCAGTCTCTCTTCCAGACAATCTTTAAATCCTTACGACTAATCTCATAATCTCTATAATACCCATCACCAACAGAAGTGGCCGGCTAGCCACCCTTCACTCAATTTGAAAATCTATATAAATCAGAAAAATCTATAAAATCATAAATAACTCGGCAACATGCCGAAAACGCTTTACCAAGCGACTAAAAGTAAGTGTTTTATGATCATAAGAAATGTATTAATTAGGTTCACAAAAATTATTGAGGTAAATTGTAAAATTATGAAGAAATACAGGCATTATTATCTTAATTAGTAAATTTTCTAAGTTCTTCTTTAATTAGAAAAATTTTTGATTAATGCCAGTACATTGCTGCCAGTATATTTTATAAATTTGTATCCATTTATCCATTTATTTTTAATAAATAATGAAATTGGAGTGTGTTGGTATGACCTTGATTAACTCTTAATCTATAGAATGTAGAATGCGTTTAGGTTTAAAAGCTAATAACTTATACTTACCAACACCGATGTCGACTGTTCTTAAAAACACATCAAATTTAATTCCAACTCCCGTCATATTATCATATACCTTGCCCCATAAATCCTCATTAACCAGGAATTGTAAGGTATAATTGTATTTGGAAGCAAAAAAGTTGACTACTGAAAGTTCGGCACCCCTGCCCTTCTCTACAAAACATTCTATAAGAAATTATCTTGACTAAATATGTGTACAACAAATACTTAGATGCACGTAGGGCACAAAATTAAAAGTTCCAACAGTAAGATTCTTTCCCTTTGAATCATTTTGCTTGTTAGGATACAAATCAAATATGCTTATATCAGTAGAATTACACAGTTTGCCAATAATATTCGTCTTCAATGGCATTTTGCCATTGAAATAATGCGTGTAGAAATAAACACAATTATCACGTTCAACTAAAACCAAAATATTCATAACTGTTTCAAGCACTTCTTTGCTAAATAAATTCATAGCGCTAAGACTACTGTTCACTGGTCCAGTATAAACAAATAGGTAATATCGAGTATTAAACGAGTAATATCGATTTGTATTTAGTTTATTTTCAATTAATTCAATATCTCTTTCAAGATCATCACTGGTTATCACAAACGCCTTACATTTCATTGTTTCAAAGAAATCACTGGCCAAAACATAGTTTAGAGACATTGTTGTCATTGGAATATTAGCGAGGGTGAGAAACAAATCAGAAAAATTGTATATACACCAAAGCTGATTAAAGTACGTCTGAATTATCATGCTGACAAGAATAGAAATTTGGCTTGACATGATATAAAATAATCAGCAGCAAGTCATAAGAATATTAATAGATTGTGTTAATGTCTACTGAGTGGTGGATACAAATGCTTTTCTATGGTAGTTATCATATTTATCCGAGTAATTTTCAGATTTGTGCTAGCACGTAATTGTCTTTCTGTACATATAACTCAATAACAATAAAAAGTCAATTGTTTGTTCTTGCCTTTATGAAATATTAAAAGGTGAGGTTTGTTTCAAGTTGCATGCACGCTATGTTTTATTCTTGAAATGCGTATTATTTTAAATTAATAACTACAAATTTTTTTTTTTCTATTTTATTATCTATTATTTTAATTTTCTAAGACAATTAGATCGTTTTAAATTTATTTGTTTCTAGGGATTATAGACATTTCATATGCTTTACAATAATAATTGATCATTTTTTATTTGTACATGGTTGGTACTATCTAAATTCAACATCGGTAATATGTTGATTTTTTAATAAAATCTGATTAATTATTTAATTAGAAATTATTTATAATACGCTGTAAACTTTTAAAAGGCTTTGTTTTCCGGATGTTTTTGAGGCTTTTATTTAGATGCACCAAAAAAAGGAAAAACAGGCAAATTAATTTTTAAAATTTTCGAACAACCTGGAACAAATCCACATAAAACTAATTCTTTCTCTATGTTGATTAATTACTTATATAGTGCTAGAAACAACAATTGCAAGAATAAAAGTTCAGCAATGGGGTTGCCTATATATATCTAAAGTTATGCATTTTTTAAAAGTTTTATCTATTGTTGATTCATCCTTAATAGTCTTTATGCCAGAGCCATTATTATCCGAATAGTTTTTGCAAATTATGAACTGCATAACCTTACATTTGATAACTGGTAAGTGGCACAATTAGTAGGTAAGTATCAAACTAATGTGCGCGTTTCGAATGTTTCTTATGATCTATCTATAAGCGCCTTAAAAATTCGGTGCTTGAGAATGGAAATAACTGAATGGACTTTTTTTTTTATTTATTTGGATTATTTTTCTTTATAATTTCTTATGTTGCCGGTTCATGGAATACATCAATCATTACTTGTTCGCGGAATATTTCCACCGTTGCAATACATAGAATATTTCGACGGTTGACGTTTTATAGAAACACTGTTTTTACCTCCACGAGGCTTATGCTAAGCTTTATATAAACACCAACTTCTTTCTTCTTTAGTGTCTGGAGTGTCTAGCGTTTAGCGTTAGCACTCAACCTATAGCTGCTAACCTCTGTTCTGGTCCAAATCACAATTGCTTCAAATAAATCTTATATTTAACATTACATACATTAAATACTCTTAGTTGAGGCGGTCATTGACCGACCGATTTAGTTTGTATAAGCTAAACGCGTCTCTCGCTTAACAACATTCAAATGTTTTCTTTAGTATCTAAATGCTAATTGTCCAATTTTTTTTAAGCATAATTTTTGTTATTCTACAAAATTATGCAAATTACAAATTTGCGAAGGTTGTGTCAAGGGTGGCATATTACTACGACGATACCCTTGAGTTTTGGAGTAATTAGGCCAAATCTCAGACTAAGATTAACCTTATTGCTCCTTGTGGCAATTTTCTCCAACATTTGCCTTACATTTAGTAACCAGCTCCCTCAAGCGATTTGTCAAGAGCAAAAGTTTCTAGAGTATGTTTGTGCTTCTCTCTTTAAAGTATGCCACTAAGTTTGAGACAAAATTCGAAAAAACTGTGGAAATTAAGGAGTATATGTTTAAAAGGGCGGTGCCTATCATACGGCTGACGTCATAACAGTACTCCTGTCTGATTTTCGCGTCCCTTTAAATTTTCTCCCAAACTAATTAAGCTCAGAGCTTGAATCTTTAGAGAGACTCTTTTTGCATAACTCTTTATAGATTGTCATTAAGTTTGGGTGGGAATTCGAATAAATGTGAAAAATAGGAGGTATATGTCCAAAGGGCCGCCCCTTTCTACGGCTGACGTCACGACCACGTGTTCCTGTCAGATTTTTGCGTCCCTTTAAATTTTCTCCCAAACTAAATTGAGCTCAAAGCTTGAATCTTAAGAGAAACTCTTTTTACATAACTCTTATAAATTGATATCAAGTTTGAATAGAAATTCAAAAGTGTGTGAAAATTAGGAGGTATATAATTAAGCCCTTCTCAAACTCTCGCTTAAAAACTAGCAATATATGCAACCTTAGTAACACAATTTAAACCGGACTTTTTTAATTCATGAAATACCGTAACACCATCTATCAACAGCTGACAGAAACCTGTCTGGTCCGTCTCACTCTCGCTTGCCCTTCGTCGTAGTTGCACTCACGCTCTCAAATAAGATTTTACCAACCGGAAGTCCATAGGAATTTTTATACTACTGCTAAGAGCTTCTCCAGGCGCGTATGCTCCACTTCGGCCAGTCCTGACTGACTCTCACTCTCTGTAGGTATTCGTAGTTACGCAATGAATAGGTAGCTCGAGGTGACAAAGATCGACGTACCTGTTGATAATATCAAGGTTTGGCCTCTGAATAACATCCAAACCAATCAAAGCATCTGTATTTCCAGTAAGATGATCATCACTAACCACCCAAAACTCAATCTCTATGGTAGCGTGGGTCAGCATTGCAATCAGTGAGGACCGCCTGGTGCTGGGAATTGAAGTACCGACTGTATCAAAACAGTTATCATCTGTTGTGACAGGTACTCCTAGCCGGATAACGGCGCTGTATCGTATAACCGATCCAGGTCCACTATATGAAATATTTTTAAGGTGTTGCCTTGGGGTGCAAAAGCTATAAGCGTTCCCCTTCAAGGTCTATTCTTCGAGACACACTAGGCAATTTTAGGACGCTGGACCGCTTGTCTTCTACATATCCCTCTCGGTAACAATAGTTACAACGTGGTCTGGTAGCCTCGGCAGAGTCTTTTAGAAGCCTGCAAGCTGTACTTTCCTTCCACACCCGAAACAGATTATATTTTCATTCTTTTGCCTCTCGGAGCTAACACAACGTCTTTTGTATCCCGCTGAACGCGGAGCTACCGTATGATCATCTTCCACCCTGCCTCGTATTGTACCAGAACAGTCGGTAAGTCCTTCTGCGACTGCGGCTGCCTAACCTGCAACAGCTCTCGCGACGCCCGATCGTCTATACCGGTGATGACACAGCTTAGGATATACTCCCAACTGAGTTTTCAGGAACCGCTTGAGATACCTTATTTTCGTACCCGCATATTCTTCAAGAGAAACACGCTTCCGTACTTCGGTAGGTTGCTCGCAGCATACGCGTGCCGTGTCTCTTCGTCTGGGAATGCAGCAGCCAGTTCATCCTCAAAGTTTCGCCAGCTTCTTTGCGTCGGACACCATTGGTTGTCAAAAACGCGGGCATGGCCTTTAACTCTCGTCAACGTGAAACTTGTCCTTGATCTGTCGCAATTCTGCTAGCCATTCATCAATAGTGTGTGTTCAGATCTGGGTCAAAGGCTGACAAACGGAAACGCGAACCCTAACCAACCCGGGACGACAGACTCCCGGCATTGTTTATTTTTGCAATTGCTCCACAAAAACTTTCATTATTTGGCGCAGCGCGCTCAGATAAACGTCTTTGGCCGTACCACTTGCTTGAGCTGCACGTGTGTCACATAAGCTTTGCCGCCCAGAAACAATTGATGAAAGCTGCGACCGTTCGCCATTCGATTCTTGTTAAGACTAAAAACTGGCAACAGGATTCCACTCTTCCCAGACGATTTTGGATAAAATCTCACTTCTGATGTTAGATTCTGTTAAATGGTTGTTATAAAAGGGCCAGACGGAACTTTTCACATATTGAAAACATTAAAACAATTTTTTATTAAACGAAATTATAGAACAATGTATGAAATCGCAACCGAAATTTGGTCAAACATTGCAATCCATATTAAGAATAAAAAAATTGAGAAAACCATTTTTTCAATTTAAGTGAACTGCTATTAATATCATTACGGCCGGAAATTTACTGTTCACTGATATTAGAGCAGATATCTTCGCAAATCTCTTCGATCGGTCGAGCAAAATAGCTTTAGACAAACCTAACACACGCCTTTGAATTTGCAACCTGGCAGATATATGTAAACAAATGTCCGGTGATTTCGTGTTGCGTAGTACATATTATTATTTTCACAAACACACAAGTTGTAATTCTCATAATTAATTAATTATAATTATTTTTTAATTATTAATAATTATTAATTAGAAAAAATTATACACGTCATCTAATCATGGCATTCACTGGTTGTGGTTGAGGCATATAGGACTTTTAGAAATTGAGGCGCAATGAGGAAGTGTACACATAATGCAGTATCTTCAAGTTATAATTTGTTTAGTATACTATTGGCCACATTCACCAATAATTGTGTTTACCATTTGACAGATGGAGAAAATTATAAATGGTTTCAAGATATTGTGGCTGAATATAAAGTAAATTTTGATTCAATGCCAATTCAAGCTGAACTATTAAATGATACAAACACATGTCCGGGGATGTCGATCACCACTCAGAATGAGAATATTATTAACGACACACTGGCTAAATTGTGGTATGATATACGAATGAGTCGAATGCATGATATGAAAATAATCATTGTTTCGACTACATCAAATAAAATAGAAATATTGCAGAGTCGTATGATGACGAAATTGGCAAATGTATTACTTATGGATTTGAATGCTACTGGATATACTAATAACTATATTAATTGCTACACAAATACATTTCTTGAAAATAATCGTGAAAATAAAATGAAAAATGAAATTATTTTGGTTGATGTTTGGGATATAATGCAGAAAAAATTCATACACGGCAATGATTTATTCCCGAATAAAATAAAAAATAGGAAGAATATCACATGGCTAATTGGATATGCTGGTCCAGTCTCTATTGATTTAGATACAAAAAAGGTTCTTTATTAACAGCGTTATTTGCTTACACTGAAACAAGAAATGTTAAAATTAAGCCTGAGGAAGATACAAATAATACTAACATGCCAGGTTATCTGTTAGTAGAGTACACGCAAAAAGAATTAAGTGATGTTGCACTTAGTCTATTGTAGTTGACGTTGGCTAGATACAAAAGGGCTGGGGCATTGTCCAGTATTGGAAGTCTGGCAGTTAAATGTATGATACCTGAGACAAAGTAAGTTTTAATTTTATATTTTCTTAGTATGTAACAAAAGATGGATTGCATATTTTATTTTTGTTGCGGATTATATTTTATCTTCGAGGTTAAATTAGATACAAATCGAAGCATTTAATCGATCGTTTATCAAGATAAAAATTTGATATTGATATATATTCTTTTTCAATATTTAGTATCCAAAAGTGCTATTAGCAAGAAAATAGTATAGGATTGTTGATAGCATTTGCATGTGTCAGATTGCTAAATAAATTATTCATTTATAAATTATTTTTTATTTTGGCAAATATAATTTTTTAAACTTATTGTAATCTAACAAAACGTAATTTTGTTGAAAAGGAAGCAAATGTATTAACTAGAATTTTCATAAAATTGTTTTAGACCAGAATATTCTTGGTTCAAGTATATCTACATCCTTCAAAAAGAAATATGGTTTGCATTCATTGGTGCTAATCTTCTAGTTATCTTTATAAATAACTGCAAGAAACAAAATAAGCATTTTTCATTCATGATAATAAAAATAATACTGCAACAATCTACTGAGGACTTTGAGCAATTTAAGTTTTGGTATATAATGATGATACTGTTGGCTCAATTCATTGCAATGTGCTATAATTCTGTATTGGCATCAATGATCATTGTACCAGTGTATGTACCAAACAGTATAGCTGCAATTGCATTTAGAATTTATTAAACATTAAGTAATTTTTAATAGGAAAGGAGCACGAATTGAAACAATTCAAGATTTAATAGATGCCAATGTTAAAACCACTTGAAAACGATAAACAATTTTCAACTTTAGTACAAAACAATAAGGTGGTTGATCTGGAAAAATTGACCAGTTTAGCAAATGAGGCACAATCAATTATAGAAATTACTGAATATTTACTCTCAAGAATACTTATTTTTGAAGGTGACAACATTAACAAGGAAGCTCTCTCACATTATAAAATAATGGTAGATAATTTATATTTAATGCCAATTACAATCTACTTAAATCGCAATTCGCAGCATCTGAATGACTTTTGGCAGTTTATGTGTGAATTATTAGATTATGGTTTGATCACACATTGGGAACTCGTGGGTACAGAAGATCAGTTTATTGTGGAACGATATATTGACACACATGAGCATAATAATGCTGAAACATTGTCACTACAACATACTAAGGGAATATTTGCATTTTGGCTGATTGAAATTGTGATCTCACTTCTAATATTTATGATGGAATATTTTGCAAATAAACGCAATGGAGCACGTGCTTGTGTTATTGTTTAATTATATAATATATGAAAGAAAAACAGTTGTCCAGTCAGGTGTATGGATATTTTACATTATTACGCTTCGTCAATATATGGTATCAAATACCATTCTTATTAACAAGAAAAATAGTATAAAAATGCTAATAACATTTGCATGCACTTAATTGATGTTCATATCTGTAAGTGCAAGTGTTACTCTATCTTTACATAAATTCTTGTTGCATTTTAAAAAACAAGTTGGACATGTCTATAATTTAATTTTGTGATTGTTTGTTGAATGTGATTTTTTTTTTGTTTTACTGGTTTTTAGATATTTAGATAGTTTTGTTCTATCGACATAAATTTAATACCCTCTTATAACAAATATATTTCAATTTATTACTCTCCATAGTTTTACTACTCGGGTAAATAAATATCTGTAATTGTTTAATTATACCAATGTATAATCAAAATAATTATTAATCTGTAAAGTAAAGTAATTTATTATAATATAGTTGTTAATTTATCATTACCCTATTAGCCGTTTGGCATCTATTGAATCATGCATTGTTCTTCTTTTGCCTTTTCTACAAATTATATAAAAAACATATGTAAAAGCTATAATTTGTTAACAATGTTTATATATTACATTAATAACTATTAATGCAAATACTTAATTAATATAGACCAAAGTATAAAATGATTAAAACTTCCACATGATTGTTGTAGTACAATCTTTATTGCAAATAATTTTGTTTGTTTCTATTAAATGCAAATCGATTTTCTTTTTTTCTTGTCGTATTAAAGGCTTTTGCAGCCTGTTTAATGGTCATATTGCATCAGTTGAACTGGAAGTCCATGATTCTCGCTATCTCTTTGGAGGTCTACCTGGTAGTCTCCTTTCTCCTCTTGGGATTCCATTCCTGACTATCTTTACAAGCTCATAGATCCCCTTCCATCAATGTGCTTGTTCAAGTGTTTGCGGCGGGTTCTTATGAATTGGCTGTTAGGAGAGAGACAAAAACAGTTAACTTAAAATATACTTTATGTTGATAAAACTGCACTATAACACTTACTTAAAATTGAACGTAATATGAGTGATTTGATTATTCTTGGGTGTGGTGTTTATTATTTATTATGTGGATAAAAATTTACTTGTTGCCAATTTATGGATGCATCAGCAGTTACTGATTCGCAGAATATTTCCACCGTTGAAATACAAGGAATATTTCGACGTTAATAAATAATTGTAATTAAACAAAAGAAAATTGCAAATAGATAATTTGGCCTTGTGTCAAAATTATTGTCGAACCAACCCGAAGTATGAGAATTTCTCCCACTTATAGCTCAGGATAGTTGTGTGATGAAGCATACTGCGTGTTGTACGCATTCATTAGAGTCCAGAAGAGTCTACTTCATAAAAGCGTTATTCATTAAAAGTAGTCAATTTCTCCTTAAAATTGCTAAATACATTGAAAATGGATCAACCAGACTTGGAGTCACAATTCATTCTTCGTCTTCCTCAAGTACGTTATTTACAATTTTTAGTATGCCACACTAATTTTACAAATTCTAATTTCAGGAGCCAGCCCAAGTATTGCGTGAAGCAATTCGTAATAATACAATGATGAAAGATCGCTTTTCGATTAAAATTGAGGATGATATGAGACATGGTGAAGTACGTATTGATCACTGGATGCTGCCAGCAAAAGTGGTTGACTTGCCAACAGTAGTTGAATCCCTGAAGACAATTGATTCGAAAGGTTTTTATAAGACTGCAGATATTTGTCAGATGCTATTGTGCAGGTATGAGGAAGATGCAGTTACTGATGAAGAATCACCACAAAAGACAAAAAAGAAGGATTCAATCAAGGTTGACAAAAAGTATTTATGGCCTCATGGCATTACTCCACCTGTAAAAAATGCCAGAAAACGAAGATTCCGGAAGACATTGAAGAAGAAATATGTAGAGGCACCAGAAATTGAGAAAGAAGTGAAGAGGTTGTTAAGAATTGACAATGATGCATACAGTATTCGATGGGAAGTAATAAATGAAGATGATGAGAATAAGGTCAACAGAGGGACAGTGATTAAAACTGAACAGCCAGAAAATATATCAAACATTGCTGAGCATGATATCTTTGGTGAGGCAGTAAGTGATTCTGATGAAGAAGATGCAGCATTACATGTACTGGATGTGGATGATAATAGTCAGAATTCAGATTCAAGAATGACTGATTCAAATTCTGCCATGGTAAGGGTTTGTTTGTAAAAGATTGAATTTGTATTACTTGTAAATGTTATTTCAGAATAATTCAATAGATAACAAGCTCATGACTGAGTTCTCAAATGAAATGTTTCAATCAGTGGACAACTCCTCTAACATGATACAAGATATGGACTTCTATAATTCATCAAGTGTACCATACTCATCAATGGAATTGAATAAGAGTAATATTTATGACTTCCTATTTAATAAACGAAAATACATGTATCTATTTTTTTAGCGAACATTGAAATTCGTCTTGAGGAGATTCAAAGGGAATTAGTTGATTTAAAAGCACGAAGGCAGCAGCAAGAGACTGAAGTTGAGAATATCGAAAATCACGCTTTGAGACAACGCTTCCAGGATATTCTTATTACCTTATATCAGGAACAATTGGAGAAGGAAAGGGAGCAACAGGAACTACAAGAATTATTAAAGCAAATGTAGGATCTTTGGAATGAAGGCCAGATATATTACTGTTATCCTAGAAATTTGAGGATAATTTATGATTTGTAACAAGTGTTCAACGAGGATTTTAAAGTATGTTTTAACGTTTAGTTTTATCTATAAATGTAGGCACGTTGAATTAAAGTACTACTCCCATATTTATTTTCTTATTTAAGGGCAAATGTGTGTACTTGTAATCAGTTACAATAAGGGTAATATTTTAAATCAAGCACTTAATGCGCATGCGTGCTGTCAGTCATACGTTTTAGGTTAAGATTCATAGATTTCATAGCCAATGTCTCTCGCCAACATAAATAATAAATCCACAATGAAATGATGTCTCGTCTCATTAAATGACCAAGGCAAATACAACAATTTTGATACTATAAAAATGTCATATGCGTAAGGACGATAAAAATTAGTTGTAATGGGAAACTACGCGCGAGTGAGCAGAGTTTTTAGTGTACTGTTTAATGTCATGCTAAAGATTTGGGCATACTCTGGTCTAGTATTATTATTATGTTTTATTCTATTTTATTTGTATGGTGGAGCTGTTGCAGCTCTTCTTCTTTTATTTGCAGCTACAGGTGAGTATTAGCATTTTATGATAAGTCAGAACACATCAGTTTGTGTCACACCCTGCAGGTATTTTATATCATGCTGAGGACTATTTTCTCTACTATCCTGAATTACCAAGCCACTCAAGAGTGTTCATACCTGTACCATCCATGTACAACCTGCCCTATGAGCATGTTCAAATTAAGTCAATTGATGGAACACAGATAGAGATGTTCTTCATTCATCAACCCAGAGAAAGACAGCAGCATTCACCAACAATAATATTTTTCCATGGAAATGCTGGAAATATAGGTCACAGACTACAAAATTGTGTTGGACTTTACCACAATTTGCATTGTAATATACTGTTGGTGGAATACCGAGGTTATGGGTTGTCAGAAGGAAGTCCTCATGAAGAGGGTTTGTACATGGATGCTAGAGCATCATTGGATTACTTGTACACTAGAGCTGATGTTAATCACAATGAGATAATTGTGTTTGGGCGTTCTCTAGGTAAGCACAATTCCACCAATGGTTTAACATTAGTACAATAATAATATTAGTATGTTATTTATATTTTAGGTGGTGCAGTGGCTATTGATTTAGCAAGCCGAGTGGAATACAGTGAACGAATTTGGTGTCTTGTTGTTGAAAACACATTTACTAGTATTCCAGACATGGCAAAGGTTTTGTTACAGTGGAGACTTTTGAACTATTTGCCTTTGTTTTGCTATAAAAACAAGGTAATGTATTTCAATTAAGCCTTTTTTAATTCAGTTCATTCAGGCATCTGTTTAGTCCTTGTCTGGATTCAATTAAACAAACGGTGTATTATTTAAATTTCAATGAATATTGAGATTTTATCAAGGTATAAATTTTTGTCTGATATATTTGCAGAATGGAATTTATTACCAAGAAACACTTTAAAATTATGCTCTTTGCGGAAAATAAATTTTACATAGTAAATTTATATTCCGATGAATATCTATTGTGCGTAATTTTTGTTTCAGTTTTCGTCATTATACAAAGTATTGCACTTACGTGTACCAACCTTATTCATATCTGGCCTTGCCGACATGCTAGTCCCTCCGAGAATGATGACCGACCTGCACAGTAGATGTGGAAGCGCTCGGAAACAGCTCCTCCAACTCCCCTCCGGTACTCACAACGAGACCTGGACTCTTCAAGGATACTACCACTCTCTCGCATTATTTCTGCAAAATTGTCGATTACATAAAAGCAAACACCAGGAATCCACATCCACTGAGGAATTACTGCACTCATGGAGGAATATAAAAACCATTTGAATTCGATACAAAGGACTCTTATAATTCGGAAATATTAGACAGCAAAATCAACGCAATGCATTAAATGCCATGTTATCTATTGGCACAATATTAAGTCTAGTAGTGGCACACGGTTTCAGGAGCAACAAACAAGTGAACGTGTCTCACTAATTCGAACAACAACCAAACTTTGTAGTAACTTCACTCGTTTTCATTGCTATGAGACATACGTATAACATTAATATTGAATTATGCTATTGCAAAATAAAAACATGGCTGTGAATAACTCTTGTTGCATTTTGTTTATCTCCGCTTATTTAGAATTGAAATTATATTACTTGGCAGTGGTAACACAGAATCAATTTACCTTTCTTGGCTATATGACAAATTTAACAATTCTTCATTAATCCCTAGTCATTATTCATACTTCTGTACTTCATTTGGTTTAAGTATATTTTAATCAACAATTAGCAATTATCGCTATAGTGTCTCAGGCAACGTTTGTATTACCCTTATGTTTGTTGGTTGAATGTCTTATACACCTATCATAAATTTTATCTTTGACCAAATAACAAGCAAAAATAGTTTATCTATAAACACATAAATGTTCTAAATCTTTGTAGTATGATAAATTTATTTTGACACTCTATGAATAAAACGTCTTTGTGTCCTTGATTTTACGAATAAGTCTGCTTGAGGTGGCGCAAGCTAGGGTTCTTAAACGGCACTGAGAAGGGGAATTGTGTACCAAAAGTCAACGTTTTATTCACAAAGAAAAAGTGTCAACGTAAATTTATCCTATATAATATACAACGTTGTATACAATACAACATTATACAATGAATATCAGATCAGACACTTCGTGGCCAAAATCAACGAGACACTTTTTATAAATCTGTATGAATATCCATTATAAGAATATCGATCAAATACTATTTGGTTTGGGTCTAATGACTCTAACGGATTACTCTTTAGAGGAATACTGATATCATTTTGGTATTACATATGCTAAGATTGCTTCAAACCAAGCACATGGATGATCGGCTAAAGTGTTAATGATCCTGAACGCTGTGCGTCCGGCATTCGACGTTTATCAACGTGACAAGCTTGTAACCTTAATGTTTATTGCACCCACGACGCTGGTACCCAAAGCGGTTCCGTTTCCACCTTGTTAACAGCCGAGAGGAGCTGACTGAATGCAATCGCGAGATCAGCATTTAATATTTGTTCATCGAAAAAGTGCTCATACAAGAATTCAATGCGGTTAGAGGATTTTATCATGTCGCTGAATTCCTCTTCCTGTAATGAAATAATGTTTTATACATTATAGAATCAGCAAAACATGCTGTTTCGAATTACCGTAAATCCTCTAGAATTGTTAACGTCAAACGTTGATCGGGCGTGTAAAGCATGACGTGTATCCTTCAAAATATCAAGTGATGGTGGCTTGACGTATATTATGTATGGTTTCAATTGTGGTGTCCTCAGCATTTTTAACGCCTGGAAATGTGGATTTAATATGCAAACTTGTCCGCAATTCACCAATGATTTAACACTATCGCAGGAGGTGCCGTAAAGATTTCCTTTGTACTCGCCATACTCCATAAACATGCCCGCAGTAATATCTGATTCCATTTTGTCGCGAGTAACAAAATAATACTCCTTTCCGTTAACTTCACCAGGTCGCATTGGACGGCTAGTATCTGGTAAAAGGAAATATCATGTAAATTATCCCTCTGAAGAATTAATATTCTCAACATGAAATATACATACATGGTATGGGACTTCTATATTTTTCGGGATCTGTATCAATGAGTCGCCTTCGTAATTCGTTGCGACCAATTCCTGGTGCTCCGATGAGAACAACAGGGCGGAAAATTCCAGGACGCGGGTACAGTTTTGCCACCTCTTCGTAAGTGGGTATCTGCTCGCGGTCGAAGTCGTCGTTCTCTACTGTTTCATACATAATCTTTTTAATTTTTGATTTAGATTTACAGGCAGGGGATTTCGGAAATTGGCTGCAGGAAGTAAGCACAGGTAATGCTGAAACAGAGCACAGCCCTACGGCAACAATGTTATGAATATGAATGTATTAACTGTTGTAGGACACACCGACACACGGTGTTGTGTTAGAATGTATGAAATGACGATGATTCAACCAATACATGCTACATAAAGCATGAAGCAGAGTGCATTCAGAGAAATGTAAATCAATCATACCAGGTTCATTTTCTTTAGATGTTTGTGTTCGCTCATGAGTAATGCGACGTTCCTGCAACGCACGACTTGGAATTAATCCAGCCCGCATGTTCCTATCGCCTTCCTTTCGTGCTTGCCACCAATAAGCGTCATCCTGTGAGACGATATGCAAAATGTCCCCCTTTTGAAAATCCAACCCAGCTTCCTTGCATGGGATGTACGGATCAATTGTAGGATCGTAATCAAAGTAAGCCCTCACGCGTACTTTACTTTCACGGATGTTCATCTTACCGTCAGCGGGTACCAGTTTAAATGTTATTGTTCCTTCTGAATTTTGCTACAATAAAAATAACATTTACTGACAGTGTACAAAACTATTATTAGTATATAATTGATTAGTTTCTTACCAAGATTGCCAAAACATCATTTGGCGTTTTTCCTTCAACGTTAATATTGTTCACTTCAACTACCTCATCGCCAACATGTATCAGCCCGGATCTATCAGCTGCACCACCATGCATGACTCGTGCGATAATAATCTTTCCAGTGTCTTCATCAGTCTTTATGGTAGCGCCCTGATATTTAATTATTTAAATTAATTTACGGTCCACACATAAGATGCCAATAAATACAATGCATTCTGATCAAATGTGCGACATTACAGTAAAGTCAACAAAGTGGGTTTGTACAGGTGCAGAGTATGTATAAAAAAGATTGATATCGAAAAGAGAACTAGAATAGAAGCAAAATACGACGATGGTGGATATTTTCGGAAAAGCACTGGCTAGAGATGCCAATAGAACCTAAATGTACTTACAACGATTGGCTCGGCACTCTGAGCGCCCGACTTTGCAAGCAAACAAACAAATATATCATGTGTGTGTGAATATTATGTGGAATTATAATGTGATAACACCGTATGCTTTATGTTTCCTTTTCAATTATTTATATACCAATTAGCATTAGATGTGATTTAAGTTAGTATTCAGACTTACCAGAGGTTCATTGCTTTTGACCAACTGAACAATCTTGATAGTTTCTTCATCTTCATCAGCCTCAATTGGGATTTCAGGCAAATGCGGATAATAGTCCTTCTGAGCTACAGCATCGTGTGCGCAGAGCAACCCCTTTAAATCACAAAAACAATGTTACACATCATACCAACTATGGTAATTTATTCTTTCTAAACTTACTTGAACATGTGATTTCTGCAGCAAATGAAGTAACTCCTTGCAGTCTTCAGAAAGATGTGCTTTACCCGCCAAGACTTCGAGGCAGTCATACATGACGTGCATCGATGTCGAGAGCATTGGAAAGAATTTATCGCTTGATCCATTGCTGATAATTTTGTTGTGCACGTTTACAAGAGCGTGTAATTCTTTCGATTGAAGAAGGTCACTAAGAAATCCTAATTCTTCGTCGGAAGTTGGCAAATCGCTTGCTTGTTGGAGGGATGATAGCAATCGTGATAATGCTACACAATAAAGTCAAATGTTATCAATTGAACAACCAAAACCATGGAAGAAAAGGCATAAGCAATGGAAATACACACAATTGAAAGTAATTCACATTGAACCAGATAATTGAATTGCTATTAAACTGAATTGTAAATGAACTACAAACTTCCAAAACTAAAAACAACTGTTTTCTGTTAAGGGGTTCTTTTCTTACCAGGGTCCCACTTTTCTTTGGTACCATTGGCCATCACCTCACCTGCCATTCTGTGCACAGGTAATACTTAATCACTTTTACTCAATGTTTGGCACTTTTGCATAAACTGTATTTGCAAACAATTTACAAGTGCATAGTTCACTTCTTAACAAAGAAGTGTAGCCTTCACTACATATACTACAAACTGAAATTTAATCACCTGATAATAAAACAAATGAGCATTTGTATGATTTGTACCATTTGTACGCTTCATGTATTTTACATATTTAGCAGTTTGTGTAACTAAATGTACTTGATGTGAGTTATAAATAAACTTACATGCTTCAGCAAAAACCCCCACAAAGATCACAAAATCACTTCATTGGTGCACTGCATACATATTAAAAATGTAGCAGACTATTCAAGCAATTTTACAACTAAGGCGGTGCAAATCTTTAAAGATATATACTGTTGGTATATATTTTTTGCTTTGTTGGCTACTGAGAATTTGAATGTAAACTATTAGTTTATATCAATTACGCTTTTAATTCTGTATTTACCAAGTACTAAGCTACATAAACAAAGTGACAAGCAGCATGACTTTAGGTGCGACTGGTGCATTGGCCTAGATTCAATTGGAGAATCAATAGGTTGCTTATGGACATCGTAAACGAGCGCTTGTACGATTCTTACATAACGCATAATCGAATTACCTCCTTAGCGCGTATTACTGGCAGAAACAAAAGCAAATCCATGAAATCGAACACCGTTTAACAATTAATAAGATACCAGTATTAGTGACGGCGATGGCGGAAGGTCGGGACTTATAACGAAAGATAGGGAATATGAGAAAATCGGGAAATTCTGGGGAATTTAGTGCAGAGCTCAGATGTGACTTGAACGATTTGAGGTTTAGCAACTATGCCATATGCAGAGGTGACAGGGTTGGTAACACAAACTTTAAGAAGGTTGATGTGATTAAAAAGTTTAATTATCGAAAATCAGAACAGTCAGCTCGGTGTTGACTTTAGTATAAACCTTATCGCTTGTCTCAGAAAAACAAAATTACTTCAATTTAAATTATTTTTTATACTTATAATAATTCATTAAACACATCTCTCTAAATTTGGTAAATGTACTGGTCACAGGATTCAAATGGGATCTTTCGGACGATTGGAAACGATACAAAACGATATGACCTCGGCAGTTTTCGACATTGTCGGATTTAATCGGATTCCTTCCACCTTTTGCAACTTTTTATTAACCTCTTACGATTTCTTTGGCGCGCATTTTCTCTAGTTTTCCGCGGATCGGCGGTTTTCGTCAGGCTTAGTTTGTGGGTGAATAGTTAATCGGTAATTTAATCCCTTAATTGTTCAACTGATTTTATTTAAACCCTATATTCTTTCGTATAACGAAATTTATGTAATATTCACTTCTAATAATAATTTATTGCATACAATGGACACAAGAGACTTGAAAAATATTGATATAAGTTCTTTTAACAACAATAAAGCAGAATGTCTTGAACTTATCAGAGAACATTGGAATAAAATTCCTTTGTTAAATGTTGTTTCTTCTCAACATCTGGGTGAAAACAAACTTGTTCGTTTTAAGGGTATGATTCAGGATATGTTCAATCCAGAATACTATTATGAAACATGTGAAGTTATTAACAAAGAAACAAAAGAGAAGCATATTATAAAAGGAAAATACAAAGACACACCAGGTTGTTCTGTAAGTTATTATTACAATAATTTATATTTCATAGTGGCAAATATTTTTTTTTTAATAGACCCAAGAATACATACATTTTGAAAGTGAGGCAAATATCACTAAGGAAAGACAAACATTTGTTTTGATAACTGCTCCTGGGATTAATGGTTGGGAGTATAAGGTAGGCATGTTTTTGAATTTTCTAACAAATTGTATTAATATTTCATAAATTAAAGAGTGAGGAAGAGAAATCTCAACATCACAATAACACAGGAGTATTCATTCCTCCAACATATTCAAAGAGAAAAATTGTGGATGGTTGTGATAATGAAATGAACTCCTCCACTATGGAAGTTGAAACAACAGAAACAAACTTGAAGAAAAACTGCACAGAAACTAATTCATCAGAGAATGGAAGAAGTTCATTTGTGTCTGTGGATCACCTACTTAACATGCCTTTACCAGATAGACCTGGAAAAGCATGTCACTTAAAGGTTTATGAAAATGCCAACAACTTAAAACTGAATGAGCTGGTTGATTGTGTAGGTTTTCTTTCAATGGAAAGATTATATTCAGAGGGATCAGAAAATTGTGATAATGATAACATTGATGAGTCTGCAATGGAAATTCAGACACACCACCCACCTCCATCATTGATTCCAAAAATTCACTGTGTTGCCTTCAAGCCAATTGTTGATTGTAGCTCATTATATGAAGAGAGTGCAAACATGTCTGAGCAAGAATTGCAAAATGTCAGGAAGGAATTTGAGATTATTTTTACGCAACTTCTTTTGGGTGATAGATTGGCTGCTGAGTATCTCATTCTTCATCTCATTTCTAAGGTATATAGCAGAATGGAATTGATGGCGCTGGGCAAATTTGCCTATAACATTTCCAATGTACCTGATGTTTTGCCGCATTTCGGCATTAAGGTATACGGCTTTCTGGAGAACATTCTTTCAAAGAGTCATTACTTGCCAATGACTTTGGATAATATGAACGACCTATCGTTTATTCCAAAGTAAGTGCTTGTGTTTGGTGAGTTTACAAGAGATTTTCTGTAAATGACAGTTATAGGAAGGATTATGATTGTAATCGAATTACAAGTGGAATTCTACAGTTAAGCAATAATACTCATCTTGTCTTGGATGAGACTAAGCTAAGTGTGGGTCAAATGAATTCTAATGGGGTGCAAGCTATCGGGGCAATTTCGAACATAATTAAAAATCAAAGATTTCACTATGATTTCAACTACTATAAAATGGACTTTGATTGTGATATTGCAATTTTGGTGTTTTCGGAAGGAAAGTCACTGCTTCCTGTAAGTAGAATAATTACAATTAAAACATTTGAATTTCGTTGCGGGTTGGTGGTTTTAATGGCATCAGTTATTGTATTGCTGCTGAAAACTACAAACCAAAATTATAATATTGATTAATCATTTGAGCAATACAGGTGCGTCCAATATTTAAGCTTGACTTGGTCGTGTATGCAATTGCGAACAGAATATTTATTTAATAAATATTAACAACATTTTTGGCTGATAGTAAAACAATAATTGTCCATTAGAGTGATTTTCATGTTGTGCTGAATCCGGAGGATGGACATGTTTCTACATTTGATGAAATTGTTTCTGCTTTAAACGTCTATTTGAAGCCAGAATTGCTACGCTCTATTCGTAAATACATTGTAAACCGAAGGCACGCTGAATATCAAATATCTGACAACATTCATGAGGTATAAATTAAAGGTATTATTTATTTCGCAGCGATATTAAATTTGTGTTTTTAATTTTTTTTATAGTTGGTACAAAATGAGTTCGTCAAAATGAGAGCAAGTCAAAATATGACGGCCGAGGATCTTCACAGTCTGTTAGTCTTGGCACGGTCAGTTTGTTTGGCAGAGGGTAAAACAGTGTTGGATGAATTTTGCTGGAAACGGGCTTGTGATTTAGAACAGGAGCGGAAGGCACGCATTGAAAAATAATACGATCACTTCCATTTTGTTCTTCGCTGAAATAATACATCGGTTACCTTATTAAATACTATTTCTTGTACTCGACATCTAGTAGGATTTTATAAAGTGCGTCCACCCCCAATAGAACAGCTTTGTTTTTATGTAGGAATTTCCAATTTATGATTTTGGCCAATTCCGATAGTAGTGGCTGTAATCAAATTAATATTACGATTAATTTCTATCTAGCGTTTACTTCGTTTATTTCATAATCTTTTTAACCGTTCGGAATTGTCGCAATAGGAAAGTTTATTACTTATTATTTTTTCCAGATATGTTTACTACTACCCGTTAAAAATAAATTTGATGTATTTCGTAACGAAGTGTCATCGTTATTTTTTACTTTGATAGTTTATATTTTGGGAGACATACTGAGGAAGGCAATGCGCCGAAAATGTCTTAAAACAATGAAGTATCGGAACATATTTTATTCATGTATTAAACTTTTTGTCATGCACAGACTGGAATCACGGCATCATGAATATTTAAAAAAGAAACCTATTTGGTTGCGGCTTTAAATACATCTTGGCGTTCTGGCATTTTCATACAACTGAAATTTATAACTAAATACTACTTGCAACGGGATTTTTGGAAATCGATTAAAAATACCTTGCAAAGGAACCATTTATTTACAGATTCTACTAAGATATCCAAATAGTTTTTAGAGTATCTTTTTATACTCTTCTTAAGATCCTGTATTGAAAACTCATGAAATTCGTCTTTAAAGTAATGCTATAATTAATAAAGTTTAGATTATATACAATATATTTTAAATAAAACTCACGTGTAGAATAGTTTTGATAATTAGAAAATCATTTTTGTCCATATAATTTAAGCAGAGAAGCAAACATCTTCGAATAAATTGTGTATTGCCCTAAAATGAGACTATTGTGTGCTTGGTTTATGCATACAAGAGCTATTACAATGCTTGTTGATAACTCCCAATTCCATAACATTCCTGCGTAGAATTGTGCCGAATTTCTTGAAGCTTCTCTGAATATAAAGGGTCTAAAAATTACTTTACAAAAAGCTTTTGAATTCAATCCAGTATGGGATGTTATCTTGCGATATATGTCCTTGAATTCTTTTTTGCTTATTGTCATTTCATTTCTATTGTTTTTAATAATTTTAGTTTGAAAAAAATAATCATGTGCAGTGTAAATTATTCTCATTAATTCTATAAATATATTGTTCTTTAACAAATTATATCCAAATCTTTTTATAGTGTTATATATTTTTCTGAATTTCCACACTTTTTTACATATTCTTTTTCCAATTTTGCTATGTGTGAAGCCGTAGATCATAATTTATCGCTTCAAAATTGGTACCTGAAATTTATAATATAGCGAGAATTTAAATAAATGTATATTATGTTACTTAAAATTATGGCAAAATTAATGCACCTTTTGACAGTTAACGTCAAACGTTCAAATCGTGCTGGTTGGTTTTGATCAGAAAATATCAAATTTTCATAGATGTATTATTACGTTGATAAGATTTCACTTTAACACTTACTAATGTTGTCAACTTTTCTACTCTCAACCTACACCCACGTTTTTATCTTCCTTACAATACTATACACTTATAGGCCTAACCTCCAACTCCTTACTCTTAGACACGTCTTAACTCTCTTCCTACCAGTACACTCCTCTTCAACTCTGACCCTCCCGCGCTCACATTCTTCACTCCGTTGCTACTCACGCTCTCTCGTCCACTACCACACTTATCGCCAAAAGTCGACTACACTAATATTTGCTGAAATATTATTCTCGTAGTCTATCTTTAAAGCAAATTTCCTTAAATCTGTTGTGCTTATATCAGCATCAAATTGTTTATTCCCATCGATTGCCAAAAGTTGATAGTATGGTTAATTCCAAATTTGTGAACAACAGATGTTTGAAGTAACGTATTGCCATTTCGCCTTCTCCTCCTCAATAAAATATCATTGAAACGATTTTTTTCCTTTAATAAAAATTTTGCTAGCTTCAGTAAATTTCTAAGGAAATTGATGGAGACAACATGCCGAAAACGTTATATATTCATAAGTGTTGTAGTGAAATTGTATCAATATAATGAATATTAAACACTTTGTAACGATACTCAACGATACAGCTAAATGATCTAATAATAATTATGAAAGTTATAGGACAATGTCTGTACAATTGCAATCAATATGCCAAACACTAAAATTGAAAGTACAAAAAAAAATAAGCATAAAAGCGATCGACGATTCGAACATTTTGAGAAAACTGTTTTTTTTTTTTTTAGAACATGATTAATTGAGTGCCGTCTATATCATCTCGATCAGCGTCGACTACTGGAACCATGTTGCAATATGCAAGAAAATGTGAGCAAATGCGGTAAAATTCGTAATACTAGATAAACGCACGTATATTCTTTTTAATATAAAACTATGTATATATGTCATAGTTATCACTAATTAAAACAAAACTGATTTCTGCTTATAAGATATATATGTATATTTTTTTTCCTAAAGAAAAACTAATAGAAAATTAGTTATTATTTATTTCACAAATTGTATTGCATTATAATAGTTCTTGTGTTCGGTTTTATAATACAATGAATTAATATGTTGCCTAGAATGAGTTTACTGCATTATTTTTTCATTTTTTCTACTATTCTAATAGTTTTTGCAAAAGAGCTGTAAAAATGTTTTGACATTTTATTGGCAAAATTCTACTAGGAAAAATACAATTTTGTCGTTTCGAAATATTCTATACACTTTACATTATTACATTACATTGGTGTGCTGTTTATATTTACAAGCACAAGAATCAAATTAAAATGTATCTTAAAACGACGCAAATTTATATAATATATTACACAGTAACGTACCATATAGATTCATTAATATTGCTTAACATTGTTTCATCTCTTAACGAAACGAGCAAGCAAAGTATTACATTGCATTTGAACATAATTCATAGAGGTTTGATATCGTCAGTAATGATATTAATTCTAGAATCTTTTGTCGGTATGGTAAATGTTCCTTGGAAGAGAAGAGATTGCAGGGATTCTCCAATTACTGATGAATCAGTATTTACAATCTATATTTAACAATGTGGATTTTCATCATTGTACACTCCTTTCAAAAATTTAAAGTGTTGATCTCGTTCCTCTTTCAAGAGTGTTAGACTGCGTTTTACGACGTTGTTGTATCTCTGCGACAGGGATTCTTCATTTCCCTTCACTTTTGGTATGTATCCAGTATATCCAGCTATGGGTGGACATTCTGGTGATACATCTCTCACTAAAAGAAAACGCACACAATATTAAGAGTAATATAAATTATTAAAAATAAATAAAGCATTGATAGAATTAAACAGATAATACGTAATCAATAGTGTAATTAAACTATTTCTATTGTTTCTACATTCATTGGAAAAATATACCTTTAAATCTGTCTACATCAACTTTCTTTTGTCTCACAACGTATTTCACATCGTCGCTATTTCGTACAGATTTATACTTGGGCGCGCTCAGAGATCGCAGCTGTGTTGCATTGACATGCTGCTCGGGTATTCGTCGTTGTCTCGCGGAAAATTCGTGCATGCAATCATCTGCAGTTCGACTGTAGGATTTTCCGGAGCGAAAATTTAAAGTTGGAATAAATCCTGAAACATACATGCAAAGTTAGAGATAAAACTAGGATTGAGACTACGTATATTTTACATTTCTCAATTCATGTGATACATATATGTGCTATGTTATGTTTTATTTATTTTATTAATACCTGTATATCCAATGATATAACGTGGTGCTTTGCTTTCGTACGTTTTATACACAGGATCTATTGTTTGTCCCTTTATTCTCTCGATGGGTTGCAATACTACTTGGTCGTGTACATTGTTGTATCGATATGGCATTCCAGGTTTTCTCAGAATATCTTTTTGTTTCAAGTCTTGAAGAATTGCTTTTGTTCTTGATCCGTAAGAAGAGCCATATTGGAATCTGAGTGTGGGACAGTGCCCAGTATATCTGAGGAAAATATTTATTGAAAGCAACAAATTTCGATAACACAAAATATTTTGTAATACTAAAACTATAACGCAACCGAAAAAGAACAATTAAAATGTATTTAAATATTTTAAATATTTGTAGTTACTATATCGCTATGAGACAGCAAATTTCTGATTGAGGTGGCATTAACGGCACTCGACTAATCATGATGTACTAAAGAAACCGTTTTCTCAAAATTCCCGAGTTGTCGATCGTTAATTTCGATTATTGTATTTGACCGAATTTTGGTTGCGATTCGATATATTGTTTATTACTAGGTCATTTAGTTGTCTTCAGTAACAATTTGTGAATAGATACTAAAGAAATGTGTGAAAACGTAATTTGCTTATCTTTGGTAGTTCCAAACAATTATAAACGATTGATTTTTCGAAATTTTTGAGAAATTTGATTTTTCTGCAGATCTTAATTAGTCGAATGACGTTAATCTCATATCGATTGGAAATAAAAAGGTTTAATTTTGCCATCCGGACGCACGTGAGCAGCCGTGGCCGAGCGGTTAAGGCGTCTGACTAGAAATCAGATTCCCTCTGGGAGCGTAGGTTCGAATCCTACCGGCTGCGCGCTTTTCGTATTTTGCAGCGAAAGTATAATTTAATGGTGTTTTTGAACAAGCATGTTTATGTTATTTTTGTAGTAAAGCATATTAGGTGGATTATACCTTATAATTGAGATTCGCTTTTAAATGTATGTGTACACAAGTGTGCTATAATAATAACAATATGTATTCAATCACCAAAATACTACCAATTAAAATGAGGCATATTGAGCTGACAATAAAACTATACACTAATCATCCGAACC
>JAODIE010000006.1:1066669-1106206 GCA_027575565.1 Diploeciton nevermanni
AACCGCTAATTTCACATATTCGAAATCTTTTATCCGATTGAAGAAAACCATATTATTATAAGTATTATTGTTTTCATTTTATTTTGTTGTTATTTTGTAAGGAAAGATTTAATTATTTATTGTTTTTATATGGCTGAAGAACCTTTGGTGAATGACCTTGTATATGTATAATAATATGTATTGCGCGATATATTATTATTAATAACAATAATTTGTACGTATGTACTCATACATATAATCTAAATTCACGTGCAGCTAACTATATAGATACAACATTAACAGTTTTAAAATTAGACAATAAGTACTTAGACAGCGAAGAAAACCTTCAAATTTACATACATAAACTGAAAAACCCAAAACCCGGAGCAACAGCTGACCACCTTTACTTAATCGTACCAAGTCACAAACAACATAAAAAAGAGAAAATCTTAAAACCAATCATACACTACACAAGGCAACATGCCGAAAACGTTCTATTACATGAATTTGAGTGTGTTATATTAATTACTTCGCGATCACATTCAACAATCCTCTTCGATACCATTAGACGGTCGGGATTACTAGTGAACAATATTATTGAGCGCTCGTTATGTCGTATTTCATTTGATATTATAATAAGTATGCTATATTTTACATTATGACTTTTCCAATCCTACGGATTATTGCCACCCAATTACTATTGGGTTTCAGATCCCTTACTAGGGGGATCAGCCCTTTATTAAAGTGCCCTGTCTCTCACCTACTCGACCGGGAATAGGACCCAAGTCTCCTAGGTGAGAAGCAAGCGCCATACTTAACACTCCATCCCTACATGCTATATTAAATTAGTATTATTTTAATGAAATTTGTCAAGTTTTGTGAGTGATTTAGAGCAGGGGTCAGCAATTTTTTTCAGGCGGTCGCCATTAAAAAAAAAAATACGCCGGCCAAGCATTGAATTTTGTGTATTATTTATTTACGTAGTAAAATTTATAAAGGGATTATTTTTAATTTCGGACAAATTTCGTTATTAGCAACCAAAATACATTCTTTTAAAAATAAAAACCTTCCGTAAACGGCTTGTTATGTTTGGCTATTAATATCGAAATAATTCAGTAACATAAATTCGGTTGTGTCGACGTGTCCTGCACAAGTCAAGTGAAATCTAATGAAGCACTGTGAGTAACATATTCACTGCTGTGTCTTTTTCTTTAGTTGGCACATGAAAGTAATATTCTTTGATAAGATAAACTAAATTAAACTGAAATAAAGCAATAAGCCGTTGTGCCCCAAGGTTCAGCGTGAGAAATAAATCGACAAAGCAGATGAAGAAAGAGAGTAAGCAATAATTTGTAACCCAACCCGCACATTTTTGTCAGCAGTAATGGCCCGCTTACGCTATAAATTTGTTGTATTTTCCTAAATTATGTGGGTGCTTTAGCGGGCCGTAGAAAAGGTTGTTGGGGGCCGTTTACGTCTCACGGGCCATAGGTTGGCGACCCCTCTGAGTTAGGTATACTCTATAAATACTTCATTTCTTTATCTGTCGATTTCTGCAACATACTATTGTTTTAAAGTCAATCACTCAAAGTATTAAACGCTAAAAACTTTAGTTCTTATCAAAATAATAGCAATTATTACGCAAAGTTGATAGATTAAGATTACTAGAAGCACACAATCTGGTGCCTAGAACTTCCTGGCACCGTTGGAAGGTTCAAAAAACATTTGAATCTATTTTAAACACACCTCACATTAGAACCAATTATGGCAATCTAAGTGGCAAATCTCAGGTTCATGCTAATTCTTTGAATGTTATCAAGCCGGGAACTGTTATTATGTCATTGAATATGTGCTAAATTGCATGTGAATAGTATCTCAGCACAGTGTAGTAACACCACGCAGGTAATTAATGATATGGACGAATAATTACGAATCTAAGATGGCCTTGAATGAAAGGTTTTAGATTACGTTTGTGCCGATGATGTGTCACCATTTATGCATAAATTGCTAATTATAACTGGTTATCAAAAGTAGATGCAACATAAAAAAATACGAATACAGGTGCTATTATAAATATTGACTTGCAACGATAAGAAAAGTGCGTTAAGAAAATAACGTGAAATATTATTGTGAAATATTAAATAGTATTGCTTATTGCTAGGTAAAAGTAAATTAATTTTCTATATTTTTTATTTATACCGAATTGTTTAGCTTGATTTTTTTGTGTTCTTTTGTGCTCGTCTATCAATATTTGATTTAAACTCATCGATTGAGCCGTATCGCGCATCGTAGCTGATAGTAGGTATTGCGTTGATATGCGTTTTATTGATCAGAAAACAGCTTTTCCGGAAAGTTGGTCGTTCTAGTAACAAGTTGTTATCTTACCCAGGAATATGACACCCCTCATTCCGAGTGAAGAATCTGTGGCGCTCAATGTCGGAAACGGTTCCAAGCATGATTTACCGGATTGCACAAATAAACAGCACATGCACGTAGCTCACATGTGAATTAATGAACACCGGTGTTTTAAATTTGCAAGCATCACGTCATGCTTTTGTTGAAGCAAAGAAAGTTGAATAAAGACAAATGTGCAGCGCAAAGAATTGCCTGGCGTCGCAATCGGCTGACTTGTGCCGAGAAGAATAGTTTTTATTACGAGTTCACATCTAAAGTAGACAAACGGTAAATGCACGCCGCGATGGTTTCCATGCGCGAAAGAGAGGAAACAGTAAAAGCAGTAAACAATCCGATCGCGTTGGAAACCGCTTCTGCGCGCTCCCACTAACGACGCTTTTTCACGTCTTTGCATTAGCGACATTATTGTTATTTGAGCTGTTCCGGCTTTGTATTAAAAATTACTTGTATTTCTACCGAAACAAGAACGAAACAATAAATTAGCGCTTTGGCGCTTTGTTTTTTGTCATTGATATCTTTCAATCTGTAGCTACATCTCATAGTCTAGTTCTAAGTTCAAGATGCAGATTTTATTAAAATGATGATGTTGTGGTACAGAAATATGGAACGATTATAGGTTAATTTTGTTAGCTTTGCAGAATAAACATCATTAAACATGTAAGTTAGAGGCAAATATGGCTATGAAAACGACACAATATAATAATATTTTATAATATAATAGTTGCTGCAAGGCCAAGCATGTTCTATGTTCAACTTGATCATAAGAATAATTTCTAACCCAAACATAATTTTTTGGTTCTGATTTTATCGTTCACCTTGTGCTTTTTGATATAAATAACAACATCAATTCAAGTCAATGTTTATAATAAAGTTTGAAAAACGAGTTTCAATTTACATAATATTGAGAGGATATAAGAATAAATGATTAAATACTATATAAATGTGATGAATGGATCTTGCGCAAATACTTTAATGATTTATAGAGATGTACATAAATTAATTCATTTCTCGAGGTGTGTTACGAACGTTATAATATAATAACAACGATATAATATATGTACAGAGCGATTTATTTTACCATTACGTAGATATATGTTAAGTAGATAACTAGGTATAAACTACAAGTTTACAGTTGATATAGCTTTCGGTAATAAGAAATAATATATATGTACTTCACACAGACATAAATTTCTCGATGTTAACAAACAATTTTATAAAATTTGTTATTTGTTATTACACCTACTTATTACTAAATCTATTGGCAGATCAGATATTTGAATATCACTTATAGTGAAAGCCAAGATCTCTATCATTATAATACTATATTTAATTCAAGTGTATTAAGCTATTTTATTTACAATGTCAATATATTTAGAATTCTTTCTACTTTCGAAAGTCTAATAAAATGAAAATAGTCTTTATAAAAGCAATCAATTCAAATAAAGAATTTTAAAGCAGCTGATGCTCGTTTAGCTCTCTCTCAATCTTCCAGTTTATTATTGCAAATGGCAATAAATTAAACTTTATATTTACTACATAAATTAATAATACTTATCTTATGATAAATATCAACCTTATATAAGTTATATATGAACAAATAGGTAAAATAATATGGTAAATTGTTGCTCCGCTTCGTAGCTCAATCAGTAAGCCACCTGATTGTAGCAGTGACAGCGAGATGCATAATCTGCAGACAAACCATGCTAAGTATAATAGAATGGAGGTGAAGTACACCGGTCGGTGTCCGGCATGGTTGCAGTACGCTCCAAAAATAACAAATAATAACAACAATAATTTAGTACTATTATTGAGATCACTAATACACATTCTCACTGAATTCACTTCCAATAACTGCTGATAAGCATGTGTCAGTATGTGCCATAATTAATTTAAGTTTATTTTGCAAAGAAAGTGTTTAAGTAGAGTATAAATATTTATCAATAAATAATAATAACAATATATTTTGCAAGGGAGTAAGAATGGAATGGCAAACTGCCAGTGACACCACATTGGTGTCGCGCAAAATGGTAGTTTCGCTCAGTGCTCAACTTCAGTATTGTTTGAGGCCATGTTACTGTTGAGTCAGGTGTTTCAACAACAACAACCTTTTCAGTCGGTGGGCCAATGCTTGTGTCCTTTTATCATGGCAGACGAAATAGACAAGACAATAATTTGTAATATATAAATTCTACAATATAACAGATATGTAGGTAATATTTCTTCATACTGAAGAAGGCAACATGCCGAAAACGTTTTACAAATCAATTTTAAGTAAGTGTTATAGTGCAATTTTTCAACATATCAAACAAATTCATGAAAATTCACAAAAATTCATATCAAGAACGCCCGGCGCTAGGACAAGGAAGCCGAGTCAGCGCTGCCGGCGCAAAACGAACTAATGTTGACGAAACACCCGAACGGCATAGTGTTAGGTATGGCGCTTGCTTCTCACCTAGGAGACCCGGGAAGGTGAGGGACAAGACAATTTAAAGGGCTGATCCCCTTAGTAAAAAGATCTAAAACCCAATTGGAATAAACGGTCCTGCAGCCATAGAAAAACAGTAATTAATTAAATCTTTCCTTGCAAAATATCAACAAAATAAAATGAAAACAATAATACTTATAATAATATCGGGTAGAAGTTTTCGAATGTGTGAAATTAGCGATTCTTGAGGACTTGAGGATGTGTAGAAATTGAGTGGGATCTTTCTGCAGAACTCTTCGATAGATGTTAAAAGGTTGGGATGATTAGTGAACAGTTTTATTGTTAGCTAATGAGCTAACTCATTCTCATTTCAATTGTAACTATCAATTATAAACTTGCTTTGTACTCTTGATTATATTTATAGACTTTGATTATAAAACAAATAAATCGTAGTGTCATTAAATCTTTAAGTAGACTACTATGTGGCGTGTATTTGTTAACTTTAATAATCTTTATTGTAGCAGATGTTTACTGCTGATAATAGCGTTACAAATTGGTTTGATAACCTTGGAGTGTAATTCAATTAATTAGACCAAAAAACGATAAACTTGTACGCATAATTACGCGGTGTGCACGTCGAAGTGGGCTAACCGTGTAATCTAAACGGTGTATTGGCTGCTCTTAATTTGTGTTCTAATTTGCATATTTAATCAAGATTGTAGATACCGTATTGTTGAACTTTTATTAGCAATTGTTGCATCAGCAAAATTGCTTAAATATACTGCTGGTTTGCGTCAAATTGTGGGTTTTGTGGGTTGCGGCTCACAAAGCAAGCAGGAAAATATCGCGCTGCGACTGCTCTGTGTGGCCTCCATGTGAATTCATGCTGGACGTGTACAAGTAAATGACTCAAAGCCAGTCGAGCAGGAGTTCTGCCGTGGTGTGGCCGGTGGCCGGCAAAGTGAGTCTGCATTCCTGCATGCATTGTCCAGTGTTCCCTTGGGTGTAATCTTAGATTAGATTAAATTATGGCCATCAATTTAAACAAACACAGAGATGAATTAACAACGGCTTGGAAGGATGTTATATCCGAGAAAACTGATACAGATTGGTGAGTTTGCAATGATATCTTACCTCCCTTACATTTGCATTCATTGGCCTAGGTTATATTTACAAGTGGTGGCAAGTGTTTTAAAAAGTTGACTAATTTTAGGGCGTTATTTGGCTACGATGGACAAACTAATGACCTGAAAGTAGTCAATACTGGTTCAGGAGGTTTGGAAGAAATGACTGAGGATTTAAATAGTGGCAAAATTATGTATGCTTTTGTCAAAATTAATGATCCTAAAACTTCATTACCTAAATGTATATTAATTATCTGGCAAGGAGATGGTGCAAACACAGTTCGCAAAGGAATCTGTGCCAATCACATCAGGGATGTGGAAAAATTTTTCAGTGGTGCAATAACAATCACAGCTCGAAATGAAGAAGAAGTTGAGCCACAATTAATTATTGATAAAATTGCCAAAGCTGGCTCAGCATATAGTTTCAAAGCACCACGGAGTGACAACTCAGGGCCTAAAGTTTCAATTGGTTCCAATTACAAGAGAGTGAATCCATTGCAAGAAATCAATGCCACTGAAAGGGATCAGTTTTGGTATAAGGAGGAACAGGAAGAGAAACGACGAGTTGAAGAAGAAAGGAGACGTCGTGACGAAGAACGCAAAATTTTAGATGAGGAAGTCAAAAGAAGAGATGAATTAGAGGCCAAGAGGAGAGAAGAACTTACCAAGCAGAGAGATAATTCTATAGATCAAATTAAAGAGGCTGAATTAAAACAAGCTGCTCACCTAGCTGCCAAACAGGAGCCACAGAACAACGTTGAGCATGAGGTGAATGTCAATCAGAGTGATTTAATTAGACAGCTGAGGAATGCAGAAACACAGAATTTAATTGCTCAACGCACTATTGACGCACGGTCCATTTTTGAGAAGAACACTTCCGCAGGACAAATCAAACGCACACCGGAGAAACCAGTCCGTGCGTCTTTATTGAAAGCTCAACAAGAGAAACAAATGCAACAACAGCAGCAACAACTGATTGAAAGTGTAGAACAACACAATGACTTGAATATGGCTACACCAGATGTAAATCCAGTTAAATGTGATGAGCAACAAAGTGATGAAGAGTCTGATCAATTTGCTACAATCAAACGATGTCCAAAAGATAGTAAGCAGAGTTCTGTAACTAGTCCCACTGTTGAACAAATGCAAGAGAATATCGTGGTAGAGGAGGTACAACAGATTTCGGAACAACAATTTGTTGATACTGTTATTTATGGGGATAGTGGTATTAGAGCTAAGGCCATATATGATTATCAAGCGGGTAATACAGAATGCATTAAATTAATTTCTTTGAAATTTTAATTGTTCAAAATGATTTGTTGCAGTTGATGATACAGAAATTTCTATCGATCCTGGCGATATTATTACCCACATTGAAATGGTGGATGATGGTTGGTGGCAAGGTTTAGGAGTCGACGGAACATATGGTTTATTTCCTGCCAATTATGTTGAGCTTATTTAAATATCTATTTTGATGATGTTTCAGTCTTCAATTATCCTATTTACTTTAGCATTATTATGACTTGAGGTTCTATTTACAATTATTTGTTGGATCTACCTCTGTACTGCAGACTTTGTATATGCTTTTTATTTTTTCACACTTCATTATTTTTCATTTACATTGGTTTTATTTTAAACATCGCTCATTTAGTTGTAGGAAAACAAAGGCGCAATGAAGAAGTGATTTGGATGGAGTTTCCAGATAAGGCGGGAAAAAGTTTATTTTTTTATACTTGGTTGGGTTAGTTATTATCATATAAGCACTTAGTTCCTTATTTCAAATGGCCGAGATGGTTGGAATGAATACAGATAGATGGCAATACATAGACCGTTTGATACATTTACTCTGCAACCACTGCCAAGTTGCTCATGATTGAAATACTACGAAATATTATAAATGCAATTGTTTAAACAATATACAATGTGCATGTATGCCTAATTATTGAAACTACAAACAAGAAATTAAAATGCTACACATATATGATATATTATATACATCTTTCAAGGAAGTGTGCCAAATTAAAACTCGTTATTCTAAATATCTTTGTAATTTTCTTGGGTAACATTTGGGGTAACATAATTATGTTATATTATTGTATAAAATGTAATAATGTTTAATTTTATTGACAGATTTGATTTACTTTGGGCGTGTTTATATTTGGAATGATATTAAATGTTTATTTCACATGGAAGACAATAGAATGCAATGTGCAAATGAAATATATCCGATAATATATAAATTATAAGTCACTATTAACATTTTAATAACATCTGGGAAACGAATTGATATATTGAAATCATGCACACCAAGCACGCTCTAAATTGTAACACGTACACTGGATGTAACTTTCCAAACCAAAACAAATTTTCATGTACATTATTCTAAATATATCTGTTATCTCAAATTAAATAAAATATAATAGAATTTTATGTCATTTCCAAACATATGCTCTATATTTGGAACAAATATATGTTTTCCAAAGACGATAAATTGATTATATTGATAGTCATTCTTGAGATGTGGTTGCCTATAACTGAAATTAGTGTTACCGGTCGTAACAATCAACTATGATTGGTCTAGAGAGCTGGCTATCACCGGAATTAGTTCTTAATCTAGAGTCCAGCCTCGGAAAATTATAAAAATCAGTCTTAGTCAAGTCTTAGTCAGGGCTCAATCAGTTACAAAACTATCTCGCGACTAGTCTCCCAGTTCCAAGTTCTGAATATAAAATCGTTTCATAATAGAATACTCAAATCTTTTAAGTCCTCTTAATCGGCCTTTTTTGTAGGCCGAGGTGTTTTAGAAGATTTAGGATATTAAAAACAATTGTATATTTTTATGTTTTTAGCAGTATGTAGTTTGTCAAGTTGACTAATCCTTTCTAGTTTTAAAGAAGACAACAAACCGAAAACGTTTTATTTATAAAATATACTATGTGTCATACTATGCTATAAAGTGAGAAATTGAACTAGAACTGGACCGTAACTTACAGCATATCAAAGGATTGCGAGACGTTGAACATTAGAAATTCATAAGAAGTGGAGCTTGTGGTTGTCTCATCCGTCATTGTTGCACTTGACTCTCAAAGTAGAAGACAAATTAAATTTAAAGCGGCGGCAGTAGCTCATCTGGGAGGACAAAGTTCTATGTCCTCACAATTCAGTTTGAATGATTTCATTCTCGTATTTCTATTAATTTAATATTAAAATTAAATGGATTACTACCGTGAACATTCATCTTCAATAAAATTCAAATTTGCCGAAATTTATTGTGACGCATTAAAATAGTATTATTAATTTTATTCATATCTAACTTGTATCGCATCCTGTTATTCTCTTGTATAACATTCTTATTGCTACTGAGTTATACGCTGGGTGAATAATTAATATTTGGTGAACTAGGAATATGACATTACAATTACCACAACACATCATTTTCAGGCAAACATCTCGATGTTTCTTTCTGAAGATTCCATACGATCCATACCATTTCATACGCATTGCCGCAGGATAGAAATCTACTTTGAACACGCACATTCCAGGCGCCACATCCTGCGAGATTCGCAAACTGCGTCTGCCCACACCATGCACTGCGTAGCATCTATAGCAATTTATCAGTGTCAAAAAAATATGTGTGATCCTCTTTCTCGCATGTTCACCCTTGATAACTCAGATTTCGTGCTTTATTGAAAATGGAAAAAAATATCTATAGCGTAAACAAAGGTATGGATTAAATTATGTTTGATATTTGCTGAGAAAACCAAAACTGGCATTTTTGTAAATTGTAAATTTTTGCTATATTAATATAATGAAAATATATAAGACACATCTTTTTATTTACTTACTTTTTCCTTTGCGAAATTTTATTATCAATGTGTAAAATTTAAAGAAATAAACAGCGGAAATGTTATAAGCCATATTTGATATTTATGTAATAAAGTCTTGTTTGTGTAATATATGTAATTATTTACATCGCAAGAATAAACAATTACATAATTTTGCACCACTGAATTTGAGAGAAAATTTTATATAATACATGTTTTTTTTTTGGTGCGTACTGCAACCATACTTGACCTCCAATCCGTTTTGCTGCATCAACTAGCAGTTATTGGAATTGAATTCTGTGAGAGTATATATTATATTGAATATACCCCCAGCAGGATTTGAACCCGTGTTCCCAGAATATGCACCTCGCTGTCACTGCTAGTCAGACGACTGAGCTTTCAAACAATGTAATCAAAACATAAATTGTTTACAGAAAGAACAAATATAATATTGTAAAATTTGAAGTCAAATTTCAGATTCAAGTACTTTATTTTAAAAAATACTTGACTATGTTTGTATTGTTAAGAAGTAAAATAAAACAATTAATAAATAATTCATAGTGTGGATTTAATTTCAGAATATGTTCATTCTACAAATATGATTCAGGATGCTCAGCAAATATTTGAACACATACCCACTGATGTAAACAAAGCAATGTGTGGATTAAAATTAGAATTCATGCAAATGCCGCGTGCAGACACGTTATGCAGATATTGTTTATGAATACTCCACACCAATTGCATGCTTGTAAAGTTGTAAATTTCATCGCGGTTTAACGCCACTAAATAAATTTCTTGACTACCTTCGTGTGGGGTACTCTAAATGCAAATTAATTTAATAAGTTGCGACTGATATGGAATCAATGGTTGGCATTTCTAGTAAAAATAATTACATATTAAAAACTAATATATATTAGAGTAATTAATCGCAAAGAGTTTGGTTTAGTTCGGGATATGTATTCATGAATGTGGTGTGTCAACGCATACTAATTTCTATTTACAGACCTGGCAAACTGAGAAATGTTGGAAAGCGTTAATTCTAACGTCAATTTTAGTTGCTTTAACCTAATTACATCTATTTGATTCAATTGGTAGTATAAAATATACAGATGTTACAAACAAAATACTTAAATGGAAATAGAATTGAAATGGTTATTATAAAGATGCAACTTAACTATACACTTATTAAATATACTTTTAATAAGTGCGTAGTGGTATCTTGTTTCCGTGGTGTAGTGGTTATCACATCCGCCTAACACGCGGAAGGTCCCCGGTTCGATCCCGGGCGGAAACAATTTTTAAATAAAATTTTGCTTTGTTTCAATTATGAATTTAATTAATTTAAGAAAGCGTACCGTAACTTAAACATTACCTTGTTGTGACTTTTAATAGTGAATAGGCTACATATATAAAGATGTTATAAATGGCACCTCCAACTTTTGTATCGTTATTAAAATTACTACGTTGCAAAATATTAACTTTGATTTATACTAAGTTAATAAACTCTGTCATAAACTTTGATCAAATCAAAAAGGTATGTTGGAGGTAGTGCTAATCGCTTAGCTAAAACAAATGTTGGGCTTGGTCTCCAAGAAACATTTTTATATAGCTTTGATTCCTAAGTTTGGAGGTGCTAGTTTCGATAACAGAATAGTGCTTTTGAATGTATTTTCTCTGATTAACAACAGAAAGCATAAATTGTTCATATGCAAAAATTAAACAAAATAAAAATTAATTTAAAATAACTAAGTATAGCTACTTGCTAAATTAATCAGATACACCTTTTTGTATTATCATCATCATCATCAATCTCAACCATTTCGTACCCATGTTTAGGGTGTAGTGCGTGACTTGTGAGCGTACTGCAACCACATAGACGCCGCACCACTAACGGCTCAGCAGCTGCCCCGTTTTTCTGTTCGGCAGGATGTAGACTCTCAGCATAGTTTTAAGCTACAACGCTGCCAAGTACGGATTTGTTAGCGGGTATAGAACTCGCGACCCACTGACTCGTAAGCCAGCGCACTGCCAAGTGTGCTACCGAGACGGTTCCCTTGCAATATAATAAAAAAAAAATCAAAGTTTAGAGACAGAATGGAAGTAAACTAAAGGTATAACATGTATTTCAAGAAAACAGAAACAAGAAAAGTTCCCAGTGATAAAGTATTGAATGGAGTTTTCTTTACATTGAGTTTAGTTTAGTTTGTTTAGACTAGGTTGGGATATTATTAAAGGAGAGCTTGCGGTAGGGCAGTGTTGTGTTTAGTTCTAGTTTGATTATGAAAGTGGGTCGAGGATGTAAGACGAAATTCCGGCGTATAACGAAATCTGTTTAATAATACCTTGCACAATCTCTTATCGAAAAATTAACTCTGTTTTATTGTTCTTTGCGAAATAAATTTAACTTGTACGCAATCAATAAAACGGATTAATTAAATATATTCGCACCCTTGTATAATGCTTTTCGAAACTTCAGCAAAAACTCGTCTGCTCAGAATTTAGGCATGGTTTCATTAAAGACAGAGTACACTCGTTGATAAAACAACGTCAACACAATTTAATCTCGACCGCGACAAAGCGTCAAATAGACACATTTTAAACTTACGACAGGTAACTTGTTGATGTGCCACCAGCGATGCGTAGAGTGCGGCCATAGCCAAGCAGAAGGGGTCAAATAAGAGGGTAACGTGCGCCGCGTGCTAATTGTGCTTGGATACTGTTGGGGATGATTGTAGCGCAAAAAAGCATCTCGGCGTGAACAAATACCATTCAAACCGCCATCTCCCTGGCGTATACATATTCTTGCTAGCGCCGGCTGCGTCACGCGTACATTTTATTCGTTAGCTTTATATTGAGTTCGGAGAGGAAGATCGCGCGCGTGAGAGTCGGTATACGAATGCTGGCGGCGGAGGCGGCGGAAACATTCCCCTCTAGTGCGTATAACGGCGGAGGTTGACGCGCCGCGATCCTAGTCACGCCGCAGCAGCCGCGCGGAGCAATTCGTGTGTGGATCACTCTCATCCACCGCGCGCGTTGAGTTTTCCAAGTACACCGTGAATTTCCTCACACCGATCATTGAATACCACGAGCCAAGTATTTAACTTGAAAGCACGCTATTTGAACATAGCGTAATAAACCAAACACGATTTTCAAGTATTTTCATTAGACCAGCGCTACTAAATCCTAAAACAAATTGTTGAGAAAACTATGTTCAAAGTTACTTAAATTTCAAACCTAATTTCTCTAGCTTTTACCAATCTTCTAATTTTCTGACATTTTTCGTTCTCACATTGTGTGCATTTCTTGTCGAACGCAACATTTCCCAACTCGCCAGTCTTTACATATACATACAGCCAACGCAGACAAGACGTACTTCCAACAATTTTCAACACTTCGGACTTAGCCAGCCTGCTTCATCACACCTCATGGACAACTATCAGACAAGCGCTAAATAGACATACATCTGGTATCACATTTGCACCTCATGCACTCAAGCAATGTTGTACAAATTACGCGTTTTTTGTTTTATTTATTCCTGTATGTACTTGTTTAACTTGCCCTTCTGTCGCAAACTAGCGCCCTTCAACAAGCGACTGGAAACTAGCCTAGAACAATCATCTGCAACTGGTAATTATACATATTATTAAGTAATGCTCTTTATTTACGAATAATTAATTGATTAACTAAATATTTAGAAGATGAGTACATGTTCCCTCAAGGCAAAATTAATTATGACTGTCATCGGCTGCTTGTAATGTAAAGTCAGGCAATTATTTTATGCAAAACTGGGTCGCTTCCAGTAGATGGTAGAATCACCAAATATCTACATCGGTATTGTTTCTATTAAATTATTGAGAACTTTTTTAAGTGCTTACGAAGTTTGCACGACCGTAAATAATAATTCCGATTTTATTCTCGGAGGTGTCATTTATTTTATTTTGTATGTTTCTCGGGTAGAATAGACCTGGAAAAACAAGGTAATTGATAATATTTTATTTAGAAATAGAATATAACATCATTTAGCAAAACCATAACAAAAAATACAGTTTGTTTCACTTATTCCACACAAAATTGTTATGAATATGGCGTAGAAACTTTAAATCACCGTGGTATTAAAATCTGTCAAACTTTATAGGTTTATATACTGCATAAATATTTTGTTCCCGAAGGATGTGAATAATTAATAAATTGTGCCGCTCGCAAATAAGCTGAGTGCTGCTTCGTTTTGGAAGTATTCTCGGCCTATTCATAAAAATATATTTCACTATGAAACAGCAAATTTCCGATTGAGGTTTTAATTGAGGCATTAACGGAACTTGACTAAATATAATGTGCCGAAAAAACTGTCTCCTCAAAATTCTTGAAAAGTCGAGTTTTTATTTTTAATTTCCATTTTAGTGTTTGACCACATTTTGGTTGCGATTTGATACATAGTCCCATAACATCTATAATTGTTATTAAGGTTGTTTCAGGCTATTTGATAACAATTTGTTAATTGGTACTAAAGAAATGTATGAAAACGTAATTTGTTTATGTATGATGGTTTCCAAGTTATACGTTATTAACGTGAGTTTGGGTGAAAATGTGAAGACGACATTTGTAATGTTATGAAAGTATGTTTACTCCACTTATTATGAGTTGTCCAATACGACACTACTATTCCAATTTTCTCGTCGCATTTAGTTTTTGAGATAGAATTTTTTTAATCTAAAAATCGAAACTCTATACTCATTTACGCGACTGCAACGGTTTGAATTCGTCGACTCTACGCGCGACGAGCAATGCTTAAGTAATGTGAAATTGTATTGTGAATGATAAGTGGGCTTATGTGACATATCGTATATGTTCGCGCGTGTATACACTCAGCACTTCAAATTTTATATGATTTGGTTCTTTATCTTATGTAAACAAGCAGCTCAGCAAGCATTGTCCGCCGCGCATAGAGTCGACGAATTCTATCTGTTGCAGTTGCGTAAATAAGTAAAAATGATGTTTAATATTTTCACTTAAAAAATTCACAAATTAAATACGACGAGAAAATTAGAATACTAGTGACGTATTGGAACCATTAAAAATAAAGAAATTACGATTTCACACACTTTAGTATCTATTTACAAATTGTTATTAAATACACCAAAATAACTCTAATTGCATTTCAATCTCGATCGGAAATTTGTTGTTTCATAGTGTTATATCAAAATTTTTCTCGGCGTTTTATACCGTAAATAGAAATGTTGTCGGCGTAAGAAGTTTAGATAAGTGATGAGATTTACAGAAATCGAAATCTGCTGTATTTCACTTTAGATAAATAATATTTGCGTTAAATTTTTCGGAATACTTTAGAAGCACCTATATCTATGAACATATTGCATATATCCGGGTTTGTGCTCGCTGCGAAAGTTGCTTTCCACTCGTGTTTGAGTACAATACCGTGTTATTTATGCGAGCAAATATATGCGGGTTCAGCTGCAAAATTATATTTTAGATTTCTGCGCTGTCATAAGAATATAAACAATACGTTTGGGTTAGTGTTTATAAATGAACCATTCCAGACGGTTATACTCGTTTGATCAAGTCTTATGCTAGGTTTATACGAGTATTATTATAAATCTTTGTGAAAACCTATGCTAGTATTTTAGATTAAAAATGCATGGTTCAAGTAGACTTTTGAACGAATTGCAGTAGTGCAGATTCTATCAGATTCTATCAGAAAAGATGCGTATACAATGGTTAACGCCGGGATGGCTTGCAAAGTAGGATTATGTATTTCAATAAGATATGAATCGAATGCAAACACATCCATCACACATCTATCTGAAGTATATGGGCGGATTTAATACAAAGCCAGGAAATTTATATTCTATCTGCTTACATCATGTGCTAGAAATTATAATATTACTGGTGGGATTGAAATGTTTGGTGTACAAATATATTATTTAATTAAAATTAATCACTTTCGAAAATTTAGTAGTTTTGATATATGTATTTAGTAATTTATATAATTTAAGGGTTAGGATACTTTCATATTTGTCAAATATTTCACGCATCTCTTGATAGTAATTCGCCCAGTTTCTACACCGATTATTTAGATTTAGTTAATGATGATGTCATTAATAAATAATTGTGCTACATAAATCTAATATGCTGTACGCGATTCTTCAATTTGATATGGCATTAACAGATTTTCAGTAATTGTGATGATTTTGGTTGTGACTTTGTAGGATGTCGTATAACATTCGTATTTACTATTTGAATTGTTTAAAAAATGCAAGAACAATTTGGTAATTGATACCGAGAGAATGAGTGAAAACATAATTTGTTTGTATTTGTGTAGACGTTAATATAAACGCTTATAATACGCTCATAATTGAGGTTAGTGAGCAATATGTTTGTGATTCTAATCAAGATTTGCTTCTAGTGGAGTTCTAATCTCAAGATTTTTTATAGTGATTTCGTACTAATTTATATTTATAATATTTAGTTCACACAAATAATAATTTTTCGTAATTTTGTTGGTTTAGTACAATTTACACCTTTAATTTAGAACTTGATTATGACAACCGTCTCAACAATTTAAAATATTAGTAAATTTTATTATTACACTCAGCTCTTACTGCTCTCGAAATGGTTATGTATCTTTGCTGATAGTTTTTCATGTGACAATTTAATGTAAATATTTGAGTATTTTCTTGTAAAAAAAATATATACGTTTTATATCTAATTGGAAAATACTACCAAACAGTAGAATTTAATTAAAAATGCCTTATTGAAACAGTAATTTAACTTTGCTATTTTTCTTTAAAATTATTTCACTGACCTTTTGCCGACCCCAATTCATAATTTATTAAAAACTATAACCGCTGAGTTATGACATCTTATTAAAGTGTTCTACGTTGAAATTGGAGCTATTTACGTTTCGATATAATCAATAAATATCCTAAGTTAATGTCATTTCGAAGTTTTCGAACATTCCCAAAAAATAAACATAAGCTTTTGCGTTCAATTCACATATCTTACTGTTTTATACGAAGCATTTTTCAGCATTGTTGCTTGCAATTTTCATACGCTTTGTTAAAACTACTCGTTCTCTGACGACACTTCAAAAAGTTTCACATCTTGATGCGCGCACAATCAGGACTCGTACGACTCAGCTTGAAATGAAAATTTATCGTGCCATAAAATTTATCTCTACCAACAAACTTGCACATATTTCATTTTGTGCAAACTCGCTAATGCTTCGTTTATTTTTTGCGTCTTTCAAATGCGGGCGTAACGACGGCTCGTCACCTCACATAAAATCTTTTCGCGCTGACTGAACGTGTATAAAGAATGATAACTAGCGCAGAATTGGATATTTTCGGAGAATGCATTTTCTTCGAACTCATTAAATTTGTATCAAATTGGTTGAAAGCTTAGTAATTAATATTACTTGCAACAACAGAAAAACGATATAAAAACAAATCATCACTATCATCATTCTCAACTTCATTGTGCGCAAATTTTGAGTGTATGGCGCCGTGGTGTGTGATGTGTGAGCGTCCTGCAACCACATCGGTCATAAGCTGTACTTGATACCTACTATCACTGGCTGCTCAGTAGCTGCACCGTTCTTCTGTTCAGCAAGATGCAATCTCTTAGCACAACGCTACCAAGAACGGGGTTGTTAGCAGGGATAAAACCTGCGAACCAGTGACTAAGCCAAGCACGCTGCCAAGTGTTTACAACGATAAATAACTCTCATATTAAATATTTTTTTTAAATTTACGTATTCTGGAAATACTCAGTCATGTTCTAGCATTACACAAATTTAATTGGTCTAAACATTTGGTAACAAGACAGAGTGCAAATAGAATAAATTAATGCAATTTATGACTAATTTTGAGGCAATATGTCATATTTATAAATTGATTGATTTATGTATGTGTACTCTATAGCATTATTGTGCAAACAAAACAAATTGATTTTATAAACAAATATGTAATTCATTCTCATTTAAGTGCATTCTTTTTTGAGCTTGTAATCCAAAATTGCAATCAAATATTTCACTATCACATTTTGTGTTTTCTTAAAATTTGTTTTGCTATTAATCTTGTTTCTTTTGTACCCTTATGCCGGTTGTAGAGTGTGGTAGTGAGCATATTGTTATCCTTACCAGACTTAACCCCCGCCTCACTCTTCGCTTCCGATTCCAAATCGCAATCTTCAGATTCGGAAAGTTGCTACTAGAATATTATATTATTATTATTATTATTATAATTATGTTAATTTTATAAATTGTATTTACATACAACAGAAGAATAATTTATGCATTCCAAACATGTTGGATATTTATTTTTCTACACTCAGCTAGCCTCAAAATGGCTCCTAATCGAAACAACAAGTCGTCATTTTTACCGTATTTTTATATAAAATTTTAAACATATTCAACAGACACATTACCAACATTGTTTTACATGAATGATCAATATGACTAAATGACATCAATATATTTACAACTGTTGTTTCAGACATGTTTCTCGTACAACCAGTGAAAACTATTCGTATCTAAGGAGATGTAAATCGAATAATAAATGCAATAAATTCTAGCTATATTAGCATTTAGAATGTCTGTCAACGTTTCATCCAAATCTCCTGCGTTTAGATTTTTGTTTTTCATTTTATCCCCCATATCCAGCCTTTTCGTGGGCGTCCTCTCCTGCATGTGTCTGCTGGTACCCAATCCAGAGTACGTGTTGGTCGGCTTTACAATCCATGTTGTACAGACTAAACTCTGCTGATTTATAAAGTTGTTGATCTCAATATTTGAATTCTACATTCCAACAGTACATTTTATTTTTAACTATAATTCCATACGTATGCATGCACATGCATACACTAGTTGAGTTTATCTCAAAGTGCATTTAAAATGATGTTGTATAAAGCGTCCACTGAATGTTCTACTTGTCGCCATTAAGAGATGGCCATATTTTTTAATATCACAGTTCCTCTCTGATGTAAAACAGTTAAACAAATACTGAAAATGAAATCATGTTTACACTCTGCAGAGTGCAATTTGCTAAAGTAACCACCAAAGTGTTAAATTTAGCAGTTCTTTATTCCAAGAGAAAAGTGCATTTGCTGGTATATATTGGGCGTCCAGTGAAACAAAAAACTTTCATTCCGGGGCACAGCATTAGTAAATGGAATGTGCATTTCATCACAACGGGCATTTTTCAACACGTGTCGAACATTATAGAACTTATTTAACGCTGGTTGCTGCGACATTCAATATCAAAGCCAAGTTATGTTTGCAAATAGAACATACTTTTTTTACTTTTATTAACATGAATTTTATGTGAAAATTGCGCATCTCAAAGCTTATAGATAAGAATCTTTAATATATGCTATAAAATGTATAATAAGTTTTTCACTTAATTCTTTTCATTATTATTTCATTTATGTTATAGGTAAACCAGCGGCGCTTTTATTGAATACAGTAAGGCATTTTACGCAGCATATTTTCACTCGTTTTGGAAAAACAATGTCTGCACAAGAAAGTTACAAAAAATGAAGGTTGTAAAACGCCCAACTTTTTTTCTTAACTTGTACGTAATTTCTTAAATTAATATGCACAACTTTATAACACTTTTTCTATTCGTTTTATTTATGGCGATTGAAACTTGATCAATCATTGATGTCTATTTTCCAGATATTCGAAACCCAGTTTAAGTTTCACACAAGATCAAATAGTGAGTTGAATCTGTTAAATGATTGTTTGTTTTATGTGTACCTTGAAAACAAAACTTGGCAAACTCCACGACAATTAAATTATATCGTCAGACAAACAAGTTATAACAACTTAATATCGACGTGGGTTAATCAAATATTGGCTTATATCATTCTGGACAGGATGTAATTGGCCCCTTCATTTAGTGTAACTTAAAAAACGGTTTGGGATCGAGTGATAAATTATATTTTGGATTGAACTGATACTTATTCTAAATTACTCAAATTTCAACCAATCAATAAAACCTATTATAAACAAATTAAAGTTATTAATATCTTTTTAATTAGTAGGTTAATTGTAAAAGCAATAAAGAAAAGTTTCTAAAAATAAAAATCCTATTTCAGAGACTATCGGATATTTATTACACGACCGAGTTTCGATATTTGTGTAAGAAATGGCATTCTTCCATATATGACCCCAGGTCAGATTAGTTTCCAAATAAAAACTGTTTACACATGTTCAGCTCTTTCTCCATGACCAATCAGCCTTCAGCGGATTGTTATTAAAAACTTACAGTCCCTCACAATAATATTCAACTTGGCTGCGGTCTATCAACTCTTCCATCTACCAATAACAAGTGGCATCGGATATCCAAATAGCACTCCCGGAAACAATAACTTATATCCGGAGTACGCTGCTAACTCACCCGTGATTAAATTATTTATACTTCGTCGAGAAACATGACTGGGTAAATGTCAGCAGGCGGCTGAAGTCAATTCGAACTTGTTGCCAAGGTGAAGCAGTGCGCTAATGGTGAATACCTACAAATTATAATTGCACCAACATCCTTGAAACTCGTCGCAAAATGCCTGCGCATATCATGGAATATTTTCAATTAAATTAAACATTCGCATTGACAAACATTGTCATTGTCATTTGCAAAATCGGCAACACTGCCATGTAAAAACGATCATGTTCATATAAGTTCAGTCGACCGCTGCGACTCGACCGACACGTGAGTCGGAATTCACGTGCTAATTGAACAATATCAGATTATTCAAGTATACAATGAAGGCACAGAACTAGACATACAAGTTTGTTTCCAATCAACATTAATGGAAGAAATTGCGCTTCAATCTTTCAAAGCTATACAAAATCAATATATTCTTGGTATTTTGAGTAAAGACTTAATGCTGTTAGGTTTCTACGATGTTACAACTTCAATTACTTTATGAAAATTAATATGGCTAAGAAGTTTAATATCAAATTGCTTCTAATTAAGATCTAATAATTATGAACTTATCAGATTTTCAAACCCTCCAAAGCACCCTTTTAGTACCTCTTAGAACGTTATATAAGATTGCACAAGCATGTTTATTAATAAACCTAGAAACTAGAGCTAGCTGTTTTACATCTAATATATAAATATTTATTTAACCGGGCAAAGCATTCTCACTGGGAATCGGTAATATATTTAGAGTATTGGCAATTTGTGGGAAATGCTTTAACTATCTTCAACTCACTTTGGCTTAATTCAGGAGAAGAAATTGCAATTTGCTAGAAACAAAGCCCAAGCCGAAGGCAAATCGTTTTCTCATTTAAAAATCCCGTCAAGTTTTCTCCGCGCAATTTGACAGGCGCAGATTATTTACATTACATACAAGGGGATGATTTTCTCTCGAGAATTGATGAGTTAATTCGATATTATCCCGTTTGCCATGTCATTGTCAAAAGTGGGTAATTGACGACAAGAGATAAATGTCAAAGAGACAGGTATTATCAACATTATACGAATAAATTGCATTTTTAATATGAAAAGTTGCATAGAATTAACAATAATACTCTCAAGACATGTCATTAATTGGAAAATATGTATTCCTTCATCTTATTTTTCTCTGGCACTTTTCTTCAATTTGATGCATTTTATATAATGGAAATTGTGAGAAATTTATTTTGAAATTCGAAGATAAAAGTACGGAACTTTACACATTATCCTATTCGTCTAGATGCTTTCAGACTATTATCTGATTATCCGTTTTATGCTCCGGTCTTGTCGACGATTGAAAAACGGCGGTACAGTTTTCCGTTGCTAGTTTGCACCTTATAAAATATGTATTGATCGGAAGATATTCTCGATTTTACTCTCAGAGCTTTGCAGCCAGCCAGTATGGCATCTCGCGAATGAAAACATCATCAAGGAAAATATATCGATTGAAACGTAAAAAGGCAAAGCTAGAGCTTCACACGAGCAAAGCTCTTCACTATATTTGTTCTACAACTAGAATGACACGAGAAGTCAGGAAAAGAACTCAAGTCTAGAATTTCTTATCTGAAAATTGCACGCTCTGCAATTATATGTGTTATATATAATTGCTGAACATGGAGGAGGAGTATTGCAAAGTTATTTCCAATGCGAATGTCGGATTTGACTAGAATACCATCTCAAACTTAAAATGAATTTAGAATATGTGAATTAACTTATGCTACATGCTCGCATCACATCGCGACTTCATCTGGAGAAGCTCGCCTAACGTAGGAATAATTGAAGAAGACAATATTGAGGGTTATAAAACACTCCTTTTACAAGAGTAAAAATGCAATTAACACTGGATGATATTCACTACTGAATGTCATCTAGGTGCCATTGTCTTAATTAAATGTAATGAACCCCCACGTGCAGCCCATACACGAAGACACTCCAGCGTTTCAGAACATATGCCTTCAACAGTTCATCAAGGGAGCTTGACGTGCCCGAAAGGCACGCATTCACATAAAGTGTATATTAGATAACACTAGTACACATTTAAATATGCGTTCCTACTAAAATCTCATCTATGGTATTAACATCTGGAAGGTGTCAGATAACCACACATGTTTCCACAAACTCTTCCTTCCTATTACCTACAGTCTTAGTCTTGGTCTAATCACTCCACAATGCGAAGAGTAACGTCCCAGGAATAACGTACCGTTAGCACATCTCGCACATAAATATTCTGTTACATGGACTGGCGCAAACCGCTTAGTTTGCAATTTGCCAACGACTACCAAACTCAGGGAAATCCAGAAACGATAGGGTATACAAAGATGAGTACATTTGCATTGCTCAAATATTCACTGGAATGAATAAATAATCATGTAAACATTATTCCATTCTTGCTTAATTTGATTGCAGAAGCAGTTGAAACTGTTATATTCGCAACTAAATACCTGCATTTAGTTTGTACAAAAAATACAGTATAGGACGGCAACAGGTGGCTTTCGGTCATCGTTTTTTCTGGCTTAATAATGCGTCGAATGATTTATATTAGTCCAACCACTTGATTCACTTATTCCGGCTTGATTAGAACGAATTGATTGTCATTTGTTTTCTTTTGCTTGGCAGATTTCCACTCTCCGGATGATGAATAGTGCCTGGAATCCATTTGGGCCGGAATGTTAAACAAGTCTCGAACGTGGCTTGACATCAGCGAGTAGAATCAACACCGTTTGCGTCGAATTGAACGCTCGAGGCCTAAGCAAACCATTGAAAATGTCGGAGACGATGAACGACACAATGGCCGGCGCGTACGCTGAGAATGACATCATGAAGCACTTGTCGGTGCAGATAATTTTCTACATGCTGTACGCCGTGATCTTCCTGCTTGGCCTGCTGGGCAATATGTTGGTGTGTTACATCGTGTACACAAACCGCGCAATGCAGACCGTGACAAATCTGTTCATCACTAATCTGGCACTCTCAGATATTTTGCTCTGCATTCTCGCCGTGCCATTCACGCCACTGTACACGTTCATGGGCCGATGGATATTCGGTCAGTTGATTTGTCACCTGGTGCCGTATGCGCAGGCAACTAGCGTGTACGTGTCCACACTGACGCTCTCAGCTATTGCGATTGATCGCTTTTTCGTCATCTTGCATCCACTGCGACAACGCATGAAGCTCACGACCTGCCTGGTCATTCTCATGGGCATCTGGTGGTTCTCGATGCTGATTACGCTTCCGTACGGAATCTGCATGAAAGTGGCGAGTCTCAATGGCAAAGAGGTATGCGAGGAAAACTGGAGCATACAATACTTTGAAGTGGCATTCGGGATATTCACTCTGCTGATGCAGTTCGTAATTCCATTCTGCATAATCGCCTACTGCTATTGGCGTATTTCGCAACGACTGAATCAGCGTGCAAAATCGAAGCCTGGATCGAAGAGTGCTCGGCGAGAGGAAGCTGACCGAGAGATGAAACGCCGCACCAACCGTATGCTCATCGCAATGGTGACCATCTTTGGCATTTGCTGGTTTCCACTCAATCTGATCAATCTCATCAACGACGTCGTCGATTTGGGTGCCATCTTCCATTTGCTCTTCTTTCTAACTCACTGCATGGCACTTTCATCCACATGCTACAACCCCTTCCTCTATGCATGGCTGAATGAGAACTTCCGTAAGGAGTTTAAGCAAGTGTTGCCGTGCGCGCTCAGCGGCAATGCAAATCGGTATTGTAATCCTGACGAGCACACCCTGGACACATTGCTCCACTCAAGCGTGTTCACTTCGCCCGCGAAGCAGCTGGAGCCGCGCGAGCCTATCGCTGAGCGAATCCCACATAACATTCAGGAATACGACGTCTAAATAAATCCAAAGCCATTGTTGCAATCGTGCGTTACTTCCTTCGCGCGAAACACTCATAACACTTCCGTCATCCTTATATCCTTATGGCCTCACTCGACTTGTGGTAAGAATATTCAACAGTGAAGACTTATATAATCATTATGCCACGTCAGGAACTTTGTTTTGATTTTGGCCGTACAAATTATATTTGATTAATTGCGTTTAGTTATCGAATGTAATGTATCGCCCTTGTTTAGTTCGATTTTCGAGAAGATAAATGCACCCTGCACGTTAAAAGCAAATTGTTTGTTAGCTAATGATATTAAGCTTCAATGCATTAACTAAGCGATCGATTTGTATTCCGCTTTTCTCTTTGCTAATTAATTCTAACGTTGATGCACACCCGTTAATTATACATGTTCGTGATTTCGTTAATGTTATTAGGTTTGAAATTTACTACATGTTTTAACAGCGTCTGTGCACTTTGAGTTCTTTCAGAGGGCGCGCAAGTCGCTGGAATCGGATAAAAACAAAAAAGCACCACGTAACTAGAGTGTATAATCTCTTTCAGTTTACCCGGCAATGAACCGACTTACATTAGCGTTGTTTTAAGTGACTAGCAAACAGTTGAAGCGCGAGTGAAAATGGCGAACGATAATTCAACCGATATAGACACCGAATTTAGAGACATAATTGACAACAACATTGTGCAGTCAGTGTTTTACATCCTGTACACGCTTATCTTTGTGCTGGGGATCTTCGGCAACGTACTCGTGTGCTACGTAGTGTTGCGTAACAAGGCGATGCAAACGGTGACAAACTTGTTTATAACCAACTTGGCCCTCTCCGACATCCTGCTGTGCGTTCTGGCGGTGCCATTTACACCCCTCTACACGTTCCACGGCAAGTGGTTGTTCGGCAGCGCAATCTGTCATATGGTGCCTGTGGCACAGGCAATCAGCGTTTACATCTCAACATTGACTCTAACCTCGATTGCAATTGACAGATACTTTGTAATTATCTATCCGTTCCAACCACGCATGAAAGTTTCGACCTGCATTATAATTATTGTTGCAATCTGGCTATTCTCCATGCTCGTCACGGTGCCGTATGGTGTGAACATGCATTACCATACCAACAACACAACCATCAACCACACCGAAACAAAATATTACTGCGAAGAGAGTTGGCCGAATGATAACTACCGCAAGATTTTCGCGGGAATCACGACATTTTTGCAATTTGTGATGCCATTCTTCTTCATTGCATACTGCTACATCTGCGTGTCAATGAAGCTGAATGACCGCGCCAAGAGTAAGCCAGGGTGTAAAAGCAGCAAGAAGGAGGAAGCTGATCGGGAACGCAAGCGACGCACGAACCGTATGCTCATCGCCATGGTCATCATCTTCTTGGTCTCCTGGTTACCGCTTAATTCATTCAACATCATCTTTGACTTCTACCGTCCGTTTATGGAATGGCCCTATTACTTTCTTGTCTTCTTCATGGTGCACTCTCTGGCCATGTCTTCAACGTGCTACAATCCGTTTCTCTACGCTTGGCTGAACGAGAACTTCCGGAAGGAGTTTAAGCATGTCCTGCCCTGCTTTGGCGCTGATCGGCAGACGAATCAACAGCGAACTGGTAATTACAGGTTGGAGCGGACTTGCAACGGCAACGAGACGCAGAGCTCCATGCTACCCACGTCCGGCGTGCATCGCGCGCTGTCGATACGGGAGAAGAAGCAAACGCCGCCGCCGCCGCCGCTCAAGACCGACAGCGTCGAAGTTGAGAATGTAATGATTCCTAATGTCGCCGCAATTTATGATTCCAGCGCTGAAACCGTGCGACTCAAACTAATCACCGAAGAGGACCCACCGCCGTACGACAGCATTAACAGCGAAGACTAAACGAGGTGAGCCCATTGGTTTTTCATGCATGAGATCTCTGGAAAAATGGAATATTTATTATTTGGTATGTTAGGAAAAATAAGAAGATCAAAATCCGCTTTCGTCTAAATATAGCGGTTTATCAACAAACATTGCGTGGCGTGGTTGTGTAAATAGAATTCTAGCGTTTTTAATGATTATATAAACGTGGCATATGTTTGCAGGAGTAGGTGATAAAAACCACTGATACCTAGTATCACTAAACGATGGCTTCGATCGATTTTAACTTAACACACAATCATAAAATATACCTGTAGTTGTAGAAAAATTTCCAGTATTCTCTAATGCGTAACATAATTTGCCTGGCGCTTGGTGTAAAAATGAAAAGCGTAATTAAAACACTTGCGCGCTGGTCAGATTAAATCCCCGTGTAAATTAATGCGTCATAAGGTTCTGTAATTTCCTCTTTTGGTGGTAGTTAAGCGTCGGATTTCCACATGGCAAGGTTGACGAGTAGTACTAAATGGAAATTCACGTTGTCGACGCGCTCACGTTAGACGCACGGGACCAATTAAGATCCAATTAAACAAAATTTCATGCATTTTCAAGTAGACGTTTGTGCTTGTACAATGGTGAATTAAATTCTATTGAGAATATTGTAATTGACGGAATTTGAAAAATTCTTATATACTATCTTTTCAGCTTTCCTTTGTTTATTATATTTTCAGTGTTTTTGTACAAAAAAAAAACACAGTCCAAGAACGATATAAAAATGTGTTGTTTTGTGAATGAACAGCAATCGTTGCATAATTTGAAAGCAAGATAAAGTCTTTATTTGTAGGATGGTATTGACTTGTTAACGCAAAATCTCATTTTTATTTTGTTGGCATCCTGAATTACAATTTTTATTTATAAATGTTTTACTTTCTTAATCTACATAAATGAGCGACTTGGTTATAACAAGATATGTAAGGATCTTAATTTTTATAATAGACTTTGCGATTAAACAAATATGAAAATTTTGAGTTGGAATTTTTCACAATTGGACACGAAATTAATGGAATCTCACTTAAGTCTAATTTGTAGTTATTAGAATGAAGCTTATAAACCCAATTTTTATATACAAATCATGATTAATAATTTCACGTCCAATATGGAGAAGTATATAGGTTTATAGTAATAATCCTTATCAATAAATATATGCAAATTTAAGTTATTCAATTTAATATATTTTTTTAAAATTCTTTGTTGCATTGATTTGTTATATACCCTTATAATTGTATTTTTGTTTTTAAAGCGTTTTTTCATTTAAAAATTAAATTACTTACTTATTTACTCTATAAATAAATTTTAATTCGCATAAAATAAAATTCACGTGTTACCCACAGCCACGACAAGAGACCTGAAATATTGCGTACAACTTTAAAGCTTTAATGCACTCATGACTAGAAATATATCGGCGCCGCTCCAATTTGGATCACCACTCGTGGCAATAAAAGTTCAAATGTCCAAATACGCCAGGGCATTTTGGCTGCAGTTGAAAATTTTTATAGTATAATTTGCATTGAAATATCTGCGCACTTTTCACGACTTTCCAGAACCATAAATTGCAAAGGAGATTATTATAAAGCAATTGATGGCACTGTCTTCATTTGAATTCGAGATGCAATGAGGGGGTGTTGTCAAAGATTTATTGCAAGCAATATAATGAAGACTGGACATATTATGAAATGAAATTTAAATAGTTTTATCATTAAATTTTATTAAATTAAATTATAGCCGTTGGTGCATTGATTTTTAATAGATGTTCAATAAATATATACTCCCACCACTTAATCTTGATTTCTGCTATTTCTAACTTGTAAAAATTGTTCTCGATATGCTAGATAAACATTGATAATGTGTCACACATTCGCATAGATTGTTTTATCATTGTTGCATGAAGAATATACAAAGTTTGCGTTTTTTTTCCAACATCCAACATCGGTTAAAGCCGCTAGGTTTTTTCACGCTCGTGCGTATGAGCCTTTATTCTTTCGCGGTCATAAATCCCATTAGAAGCATCACGCAGCAAAAGTAACAAGACAGGTTTGCTTGGTATCATTGCAAAGGTATCTATTAAATTCCTATTTGGTTGATGGCAAGTATGATATGGCCATAAATCTAAAAATGTTGCTTGTTGTGCGTGGCAACGAAAATCAACCTGAATCCTATGAATGAGCGTACACTGCACCTAACGAGGACGATATTCATACAAGTTGAGTGAGCTCAGACTGTTTGTCACATATTGATTGCGATTTTATTTCACTGATACTGTGACCCCTCAATGACACAACAAGATATGGTTGGAATAGAAAATGCAGAGAATGTTGCTGTAGTATGCTTTCTTACTTAATTTTGGACGTGTAGAGCATCCTGAACGTAATTCCATCTCCTCCTTTTTACTCTTCGAAACACTTTTTCTACTGAGTTTGTTAAGATTCAGACGGAATGAGGCAGAGGCAGAGAAATCAACACCCAGTCCTAATTACTGGTCAAAAGTTTCGTGTGTTATAGGTACACCAAAGCTAACGTGTGCAACATAAAGATTATCTGCAAAGTTTATGATTAATTGCCACAAATATATTATTAAATATTATCTGCTAGACTATCTACGTTTTCTGTTTGAGATGATTATATTTTCAAAAATACTTGATAAGAGTGTTTAAATCATTAAACTATGATTGAGAAATCAATGTGCCATAACAGAGTTGTTTTTCCATCATATAGTTCTGTTCGTATTTATTTCATCTCAATCTTTCTGCAAAGTTCAAAAGTTATACAATATCGCTGGTTTTCATTTTTAGGAAGTTGTGTTCAAGTTGACTTCAAACTACAAATAAGTGTACCTCGAAATATAAGGCTGGCAGGAAACAACATTATTCACTATGTGTTTTCAACATTATAGAATTCGTTATTTTGCCATCATTTATCTTTACTCTCTCCAACTTTGACATTTGGACAACTCAGTTCACAGTCGTCGTCGGCTGTCGTACCCTTGTTGGCTTAGAACACCGATTACATTTCTGTCATGATAACGTTCCATCATTTAGACAGCGACGGTGGATTGTTTCCTCTGTTTATATCGTCGTACCTAGGCCTTTGTTGAGAAATGAAAATATCGTGCCTAAATTGATTTTTTGAGCGATTCATTCATAGACAATTTATTATAGATAGTTATATATTCTATTAGCAGTTCATCAAAATAACGTATACGTCGTATTTGAGAGAAATATTTTGATTAAATTATTAGTTATTTATCTTTGGATAAGTTAATACCTAAGATACCTCCCTTGAGTGAATGCAAGAAGCCAAACACTGTAAACAAAATCAATCAAGAACTTGTGTTGCTTTTTAGAGAAGGATCCTGATATTTTCTTGCAGTTTGTTTTAAGTAAAGAATTTCTATATGTTGATAAAACTTTACTATAGCACTTACTTTTAATCACTTGATAAAACATTTTCGGCATGTTGCTCTCTTCAGTACAAGAATTGTTTATGATTTTTTTGATTTATATAATTTATGGATTGGTACTAGTGACCACTCCTACAATCGACTGTTTTTTTCTGGCTGTTTCTGGGATGGGTGCTTTGAGGATTATGTGATTAGTTGTAAAGGTTTAAGAATTGTCTTTAACTGTGACTAGGTATATTCATTAGGGACATTTGGGTTACTCAGTTTGTGTTTGTAGAGTTAAAGGTTTTCTTTAATATCTAAATGCTTATTATCTGTTTTGGCAATGTTGTAACTATGTTGTTACCTGCGTGTGAATGTTTAATTAAGTGGTTAACAAAAGAAGAGTAATATGCTTGTGGATCTTTGAGGGCGCATATGTGTTCGTTGTAATTGATTAGGAAATTTCGGTTGGTTTTTCCTATATAGATGGATAGACAAGAGTTGCAGGTTGTGAATGTTTATAGGATTTAGTAAGTTATTGATTTTCTGGAATATTTTGTTGTTGCTTCTGTATGCTGTTTTAAATTTTAATTTTCTAAATATTTTTGTTGTAAGGTATTTTGTGTCTTGGGATAGTTGGGAAATGTTTTTGATTTTGGAAAAAAACAAAACACATAGTGTGTAGTAAAATTAATCACTTTGTAAGCATAGTCAACAAAGAATTTCTCTGTGTACTACATAAGTTATAATAAAATATACACAAGATGTAAAAAGTAGTTAGACGTTTTTTATTTAAAGATATCATAAATACAAATATTGTTTCAGTGCAATTTCTAGAAATGCATTGAAGAAAAGAAAGAAACTTGGAAAAATCGTTTATTTCAGATAATTTCAATATGAAATATTTCTTGTTCTTTAATGCGCAGCGCCTAGAAAAAAAATTATTTCTTTTTCAGATCTTTTCTCGGTTACACTTACATTTTTTCGATTTCGTTCTGATAGGAAATCCTTGGCCAAACCGCGCGTTGTTTATTTGTGCATGGAAACTTCGTTTATGTAACCCAGCTTTGAATTTCATTTTCAATTGATAGATTAATAGTTTTCACATTTTTTTATACGAGTATACATGAGAAACTGTTTCATGGACTTGAATTTGCTGACCTGAGCTTCGCTTCCAAATAATTTCCTTGTGAGTCAATAAACTTGTAATATGATAAAATTAGCAAATCGCTTTAATTTTCACATTTTAGTTCTTCAATATGATGGTAAAGTTTTAATGTATTTCGCAGTATTCGATATAATTCAAACTGTTTGATACAAATCACGAATCAATAGATAAGGGCCACATCAATAACAGTATGCTTTACATTTTTTTTAACAAAGACTTGAGACCAAGTGTGCTTTTCATCAAAATTCAGCCTACTTATTAATTTATTTGTAAATTTACTGTAATAGTACAATAAAATATTTTAACTATCTTATAAAAGATGTATAGAAAGCTGTCTGCGTCGTAGCTGATGATACAATAAAACTAACTTGCCGATCATTGACGGTTGTTGTTATGTTGAAAGCACTAGTAACTTCGAAATAGTGTGTTTGTGTTTTTCTAGTCCAGTAATTCTCAACCACCGTGCCGCTGCACTTTCGTGTGCAATGAGATCCTAGAAATGTGCTGCCAAACTAAAGATATATAACAATGTTAATTGTTACACTTATTACTTTTTTTGTATGCTGCCAAATTTTGAAACCACCGAAAGTGTGTCGCAAGAAAAAAGGTTGAGAAGCACTGTTCTAGGCGAATAAAACAGCATGACTGCAAACAATAAAGTACTCAGCATCAAAAAGCTCGGCTTTATGGTTATAGAACTTATTACATTCATTCATTCATTTAAACCACTATGAATGAACATATTTGGTATACATATATACGAAAGCAACATTGATTTTTTATAGTTTCCCATTTATTTTATTTTTGCTTGTACATGTATGTACTATTCGCAAACATTTACAAATATTCATCTATGGTTGAATATTGGGTAGTTAAATTTTCAGTTAATTGTTGTTGTATTTTCAATCAAATCAGGTCTTTTTTTTTATAAATTAAATTTGCTTTAGTATGACAATTAAGGCAGAGTGAAAGTTGTATTGAATCTATACTTCTTGAACGTTGATTGAAAATTAGTTGTTAATGACGTGTATTATATTTGGAATTCAAATTAAGCTTTCAGCTGCATCGGCATTTAAATTATTATTCTCTTCGCGATTTGATTAGGGTGCACAGCGAATAATAAATCGATTACAACCTAGTTTATTGTTGCATGTGGAATGTACTGAACGCAGCGAGAATAACAAATTAAATTTACTTGCTCGCTCAGGCATAATAATGGCAAAGTATTGTTTAAATGAAGATAAAACAAGCACATTGAACCAATCAAACCAAGGATCACTTATAAAAGTTTTCAGATGTGTGGATTTTTTTAATAGACAATTATCCATCAAATAGTATTTACGTTATTATTATCATTCACAATCAGTAGATTCAATTTTATAGGCTAAAATGCTGGCTTAAATTGAAAGTTAGTTGTAAAATAATCCCTAAGTGAATAAGAACATAAATTTATTAATATTTTAATTAAATAATTGCGATCTATGTAAATTTTATTAAATAGATGGGTTAGGAATGAGCAATCTAAATTCTGTTTTATCTTTATCACATTATATAATGAGTTTTTTTGTTCTATGGCTGCATATCTGTTATGAGTATTATTTTTAATGCACATCTGCCTTGTTTCTATTTGACAGATAATTATGATAGCTGCCTAAAATGTTTATTTCTTAGCTCGTCGAGCTTCAGAGATCAATCCTGCTAAAATTGCCATCATCAATCATTTCAAATCAACACCAACACAAGATATTCAGTTAATACATATCTGAATCATCTGGAGGAGTATATGAGACAGTGGAGGTTGCGTTCTTTTGTATATTTGAAAGCATGTTGGCTTATCATTTGGGTAAACAGAACATATCGACGCAATGTAATGGCGAATAATCGGCCAGGGCCGCGCTCAATAATAAGGGTTCAGCATATCGCATTACCACTTGTGAGAATTACCGCCCACCATAAATAACAGATATCGAGTTACTCACGATGTTTTATCATTACAATCCATCAAAATCATGGCCGCTTAATTTTGACGTCAACTGTGCGCATAAATTGGCCTTAATTTGGAGTGTCATGCGCTAAATTAATTTCGGTTTCATATGCAAAAAGCAAAAAATAAACAACAGCCTGATTTATGGCAAGAAAGTAAATAAAAGCGCATCGGGTGGATCATTAATTAGAATTTGATACAATTTTTTTTACTGTCTGAGAAAAATACTTCCTCTTGTAAACTTTAATACCATATCAATATAATACTGTGTCAGCTCTTCGATCAGAAAGGAATGCTGAATGCGTTAATACAGTTGCTTGAAAACTTAATGTGACTTTGCCTCTCTGAAAAACGAATTAGTAAATATTCATTATGTAAATACAATTTCACTACACACTTACCAAAATATATAGAACGTTTTCAGTTTGTTTTCTTCAGTATATCAGTATATAGTTCCCACTTTGCCGTCCGCACGTTTCGTAACAATAGTTTCACTTGGATTATAAATTGTAACGTAAAACTCATCGCTACTTCTTATGAGTTCTCAAGTCTGTTCTTTTATTTTCCTGAAATTTTGAAGAAATACATACGAAAATAAATACAACACTTGTTTCAAAAAGATACTAAAATCGAGCACTGAGCGAAACTATTATTTTGCGCGCGACACCAACGTGGTGTCGACGGCAGTTAAGCATTTCACGTACACCATGTTGGTACGCGCGGCCGGCATATAAACATAATTATATGTTAATATAAGTAATAAACATTATATATATATAGTTAGTGTTATAGGTAAATTTATTCACATAAGAAGTTTTATAGTTGTGAGATATTTCATGCAACTCATCATTTCTTCCAGTTTGGAAACCGCTGGGTTAGTAAGAGGTTAATAAGACCTGAAATAAGTATAAGTATTCCAAAATCAACATTTGCTTAAAATATACTCTGAGCAAACTAGTTGCAAGAGAATTGACTAAGTAACCTCTTTTCGTATTTATAAGTCTACAATTTTTTTCTACAAATGCAGCATTATTTATTCACACGACAAGAATAGAAAATAATACTTCGCTTTAATATAATTAAATTAGAAGCATTCTAAATTTATTCAAACCGATATGGACGATGTAAATAAGGGTGCCGCGTTTAATATTCCAATGATGATTACAACTCTATGAACAATACCCTCATTTGCGCTCTCGTTTGCTTTTAAAACTTGCAGCGGTGGTGCATTACATTCCACAATTGGAAATTCACGTCATGTTCGGCGTCAACTTCTATTCATTGAGATTATTTTTCAATTTAGCACTGCTAAGTAATCCAAAAACCAATTTAGAATTCAATATTGCTGTTAGTACCATAACCTAGAAATTTTGCAAGAGCTGAACTGTTAAATTGCATTCATAAATTTATTACGATATAGTTAAAAACCCAACATGTGAAAATAAAACAATTAAATTTCATGTTCGTTTTTCTATGTTTGTTGTTAATCTATATATATATTGAGTGTCTTTTTATTGCAGAAATAACATTTATATTATTACAAGACTTGATTCAATTACAAAACGATCAATAAATCAATAACACTGTTTGACAAATGAACACAAATGTACAAACTTATCAAGGCTTTTGGCATAAATTACGTAAAACTTTGGATCTAATAATGTAATTATTCTTTTTCCAATCTTTTGATTAATTCTTGATTCATCCACAAAGTTTTCACTTCTTTCTTGCTATTTTTTTCCTTAATAATACACAAATGCCCCGTTCCGTAGCGCAGTCGGTAAAGCCGTCTGACTGTAGCAGTGACAGCAAAGTGCATATTCGAGGTACACAGGTTCAAATCCTGCTGCGGGTATATTCAATATATTATATACTCTCACAGAATTCAGTACTAATAACTGCTAATAACGCTGATAGTTGATGCAGTATAATGGAATGGAGGTCAAGTACGGTGTTGGTATCCGACATGGTTGCAGTACGCTTCAAAAAATAACAAATAATAGACAACTAAAATTACACAACTGCTTCTCCGCAAGAAGGTTTTAATGAGGATTAATATAATTATTCTTTTCACATAGATGTAAGAAATGAAAATTAACGCAAGAAATAGGTTAATTTCAACCACGTTTTTATTTGGGTTTATTTCTTAATTTTAATTGATTTATAACTTGTAATTTATTACTATAGGAACGTTTCAATATTCCAAAGTTTCTATCTCCATTGTTTACGATGAACTAAACCTGATTTTCAATATTCAAATATTCAAATAACACACTACACAACGTTATTAACTTGTAAATCCTACTATCCAACAGAACATGCCGTAAATAAATTATAGACTACTAATTAAATTAGTTCACTCTCCTACTCACTTGGGATTACTGAACATGGAATGCTTGCTTGATATGTTATGTGCTTGTGTCGTTTTCAACATAACGCCTCGTAGTTTGAGTATTAAATATTCATCGGTAGCGTGTGAGGTAGACAAACGAGGGGCGGCTAGACAAGCACTGAAGACCGGCGACCTGTTTGTCACTTGCAGGCAAAAAGTTTTAATAGATGGTTGTACTAGAACGGAAACTCATTGTTTATAATGGAAAGTCTCAGAATGAGAAAATAGAATTAAGGCACGAGATGACGGTTTAATTATGAAGAGGTGAACTGTTAAAGAGTTTAATGTTTCTTTTTCTTGGTGGGATTGTCGACGTTTCTAATTTAATTTAAAATTTATGGTGAAGACAAAAACTTCTAATTAATTAGTTACTTAAAGAATGAAACTTAAATAGAAGATAAAAAGTTGTGCACATAGGAATATTAAATTTTCCTTTTAAAACATTTCCTATTGAATATGGAATAAAATTATCTCGGTTTCAACAAGTGTTTTCCTTTTGTATATTAACAAATTCTAAATTTTCAGAGTGAAGGCAAGAGCTAGTTATAAATTTGCGATTGAAAGTCCAAGCAATCGTGTGCGCACGTGTATAAACTAATTAAAACTTACTACATATAAGCAGATATGATCGTACATCAATTGGATGTAAACAAGTAGGAGGTTTTGTTAACATATCCGCAGCACGAACTTGCCAGAAGGGACCGGTGAACTGGTAAATTGAATCCCAATTAGAACTTGCTTAGGAGGATAACAAACTATATTCATACTGTTAATAAGTGGCAATTTTAAGTAAGTAGAATTAAAAATATTATAAATGTATTTGATTCTTTCTATTCTTCTGTAACTTGCCAAAGTTAGAAAACAAGCCTAATTACTTGAATCACGACAATTACATATTTAATGAATATTATAACGTGTACTCTGAAATATACTTATATATATATATATATATATATATATATATAATTTACTTCTTTTGAACTGTTCTTTAAGATATAATGATCATAATTTTGCTATTTTGCTAGTAATCAAATGGTTTTTCTAGCCTTTATTTCTAAACCGGTATGTCTCATATAAGCCAAGAACTATTTAAATAATCAAATTCTGGTTGCAACTGTCATAGCTTTTAATTTTATTTTGGATTGCTTGTTACAAAATAATCGGTGAGTGTATTAATAAATTTGTCTCTCCTAATTCACTGTAACAAGGCTTTGTTTTTATAAGCAATATTTACACTACGCAACAGCGAATTTTCTCAAAGCATCAACTTAACTGAACTTAGGTAATTTCAGGTGTTGAATTTAAATCCCCATACTATTTTTCCTAATAACCAAAATGATTTTAAATGGTTAATATTCTTATTTGTACTCTAAACTAAACGATAATTATTGTACCATATAAAATCATTCTTAAGATAGTACAATATGTTTTGTATTTAATGGTCTTGTATCACCAAAAATATGCGCGTTGTAAATTAATTGTGTTAGTGGTTTACTAGAAACTCTCAACATTCAATTTGTCTTGTTTTGCTTTAGGGAGGTACAAACAACTGACATTTCAGTGTAATCCACAGATAATCTATGCCGCACGTACAGCATCGTTCGCAGTGTACCCCGCTGCGTTAATTCTCTCATGGTTTTTATTCCGGTCCAATTCCTGCGCTGAAATTGTTTTTCCCAGCATTTCTCAACGCGCGATACATCGTTAGCCAACAGGGCCGCGTCAGTTCGTCAGTTTTCAATTCCTTACCACTCGCGAATAGAACGGAACTAGTTAGTGCCGATAGTTATCAGCACTCCCATATTTTTCATCTTATTAATTGGATAAATTAACAAACGAATACAAACAATTATTACCGATCGTGATGACATTAATGGTACTCGACTAATCATGATGTGTGAAAAAAACGGTTTTCTTAAAACTCTAACTGAGTAAAAATCGAGTTTCAATTTTCGGATAAAAAAATTCAAAAACTAAATGTGTCAAGAAAATTGAAATAGTAGTGTCGTAAACATTCTTTTATTACATATCAAATGTATATTTGTTTGGAATATGCGTTCATATCAGCGTCTGCTCTTTTTCACATATTCTCGCTTTAATAACTTATAACTTTGGAATCATTAAAGATAAACAAATTATGTTTTCACAGATTCTTTCTGTATTTATTCTAATAATAATTATAATAATAATTATAGAAGTTATGCGACAATATATCAAATTGCAACCGAAATGCGATTAATCGCACGAAACTTTTGAGGAAATTTGCTGTTCTATTGTGTTATTTAAGCGGAAAATAAAAGCAAGTGCGTTGCGGAAATAACATTCAGTATGTGATAAAAATTCTGTGCAAACAGATTTTGCATTTTGGTTTGCGTCCACTCAGCGCCAGTTTATGCTTGTGAAGCCCCGTTGGAGGTTTCTGCAGCTTTCAACAATATGCTGATTTCATTCTGTAAAGGTTTATTTAGGTCAAACATAAATAAACTTCTTAGTCCGTTGCATCATTTGGCTTTAAAATTCAGAAATTGCCAAGGCGCCCAACTTATTTGTGCTACAAATAAGTGTAGATGGCTTATGACTTTATAGGTTTATCTAAAATATGCAGAAAAAGTGACATGCTGGTTGCTAACTCGATTTACCAAGTGAGCAAATATGTGCTGATGTGTGGTGTCGGTGTGTATTTTGGTAAATCAGCTTTGATCTTAATTCGCTTTCGACGTGGTGTGTCCATACAGGTACTAGATAATTAGATTTCACCACAAGATAACCTTGTTAATTCTATCTTCCTAATTGAAATAATTATACCGAAATGCAGACAATAAATAAGAATATTATTGTAATTAGCTCTGCATTCATTTGCTTACAGTAATTTTAATCACTAGTGCAGGTTTGAATTCAATTTACTGCACATTGTATTTGCGTAAACATGAACGATATTAAGAGACAAATTGCATTATATTGCCGATTGGTCCTATCTGTTCAAAAGCTGCGCATGTTACATAAATGCGTGCATGCAATTTCGCGGCTTGTCACCGGCGACCACATTTTCAACTTGCTGTTGTCAAAGCAAATTTCCGCCATTTAATGCAGTGCATTATATTTATGGGCGGTCTACTATATTGCATCTACTTTGATAACCTGAATCAGCGTGCATTCTTCAGCATTCATTGCAATTATATATTGATATAATTTACAGGTAATAAGTGCGGCTATTGTGTTCGATAAAATAGTATGTTTTAAAGCATCTTATAATTGTCTATTGTAATACTATGATGATGCAATTTGTGTAAGAAGAGTAAATATTTAAAGTTACATTATGAGAGTAGAGGATAATTTTATTTAAGGACTTCTGTAAATAAAAGTAATAATAAAATAAACTAAAACTAATTCCCATCGGATTTATGTTAAGAATATATTTAAAACAGATTATTACAGAAAACAGAGATTTGGTATGCATTGAATAATCATCTATAAGGCTCATCTGCTCACCTAACACCTACCTATTGCATTGCAGGTTGACTGACAATTATCACATAGCTGAAATCAAAGATGATACAGACTTGAAACCGTCGCGAAACATCACTCTTTTATATTGTAGTGTCACGGCTCAGGATTTTCACTCTTAGGTCACTCGCTTGACAGCTTGCCGTGACGGACTGGGAATGTTAAACAAGGCACAGGGTCCAAGGTGTATGCGGACATTTTATTGAGTATACTTGTACAACTCACTTACCTAGTCAAAATTGCGGCCATGGTCACTGTACTGGTTTTACAGGTTTGCGAGTGATTAGATACCGATTGGTCACTACTCGATAACGGATGACGATTAACCAACGACCGATAACCGATCACTAGCAACTATCAAATCACTGATTACCGTCTACTGACTGAACTACTTCTGGACTGCTCGACTTTCGAACTACTAGCCAGCTCTTGGCTAAAGAGTCCGGGGTTTATGTACCCGTTTACTATGTGGTAACGGTTTGGACTTTGTCCTACATGTGTCTTGCCCAGTGCACTTCCCATGGCGCTTACACAATTGTTATGACCTATCAATCATACTTTTCGATGTGTTACGAGACCTCTATTGCTAATGCTGTGTTAAGCATAACATTCCGGAGTTGTCACAATACTTTATTTGTCACAATACTTTACAAATATTTGGACTAGAAATTAGGTAGATAACCTTATCGAAAAAATATGATATACGTATTTATTGTTATTTAGAAATTGGTGTAAGTTTATTCATTTCATATTTAAAATAAGCAAATTGCTATTGTATACACCGAAGCATTGCTTATATCTTGAATAAAAAAATATAGAAGAAATTTGTGCATAATTAGATATTAACAGGTTTTTTTAATTAGTTTATGAGAAAAATAATATGTTTAGCCCCGCTCCGTAGCTTAGTCGGAATGCCGACTGACTGTAGTAGGGACAAGGGTTGCATATTATGAAGACACGTGTTCAAATCTTATTGAGGGCACAATCAATATAATATATAGTCCTACAGAATTCAGTATCTGCCAATATCCCTATTAATCGATGCAGTATAATGAAGTAGAGGATGGGGTCGGTAATCGGCGTGATAGTAG